>PISX010004478.1:74389-121322 GCA_004024625.1 Mellivora capensis | reverse complement strand
CATAATACCCACCACCTGGCTCCCCCAACCTCCCACCCCCTGCCCCTTCAAAACCCTCAGGTTGTTTTTCAGAGTCCATAGTCTCTCATGGTTCATCTCCCCCCCAATTTCCCTCAACTCCCTTCTCCTCTCCATCTCCCCACGAGGAAATGACCATAATTCTTGAGGCATTCTGCAATAATGTGAAGAAAAGAAACGGGATAATAGTTGGAAGGTAAAAGAGTGACGTGAAAGTCAAGAATCGTTATTAAGATGGAAGAAATAATAGCATATTTGTATGTTAGTGGAATGATCTTCTAGAGAGGGAAAAATTAATGCAGGAGAGGAAAATTGCTGCAATGAGAACCTTGAGTAAGTGACTGGGAATGGGCAGGAGAGGGAATGTTGGCCTATGGCAAGAGCAGGAGCAAGTTCATCCATAATCATGGGAGGGAAGCAAAGTCCAGACCAGAGGCAGGAGGGTTAACTGTGGTAATAGGAACTCATGGAAGTTCTTGGGACTGCTTCTACTTTCTCAGTGAGACAGGAAGCAACAAAGTAATGAGTGGAGGATGAGGTGTTAGATTTACGCGAAGGTACAGGAATTAAATTCTCACTTGGGAGAGTGGGAGAATGACCAGGTAAAGAAGATGTAGTATGATTGCTGGGCAGCATGAGAAGTCCAGTACTGCTGGATTATCCAGAATACACCGTATGCTGCTGTCCCTCTGTGCTCAGGGTCTTCCATCTCCGTCCTCCTGCACCGTGTCACACCCCCCATCCTCCTTCACAAAGTGCCGAAGAAACTGATAAAAGTGATTCTAAGAAATGAGTGGTTGAACACTCAGGATGTGTCAAAGGCAAGACAAGAAATGTAATTACATGTCTAAGTATAAGAGAAAATAAGGTTTATCTTTGGAAATGGGAGAGTTTGGGTCATACCTAGAAATCCAAATATAAAATTAAGCAATTATATTTTGGTAAAGCCAAACTTGTCTTCTAGGGAGACTTAAGCTGCTAATTTGAGACTTCTATTGTATTACTATAGTCAGGAGTGTTTGCATTTAACAGGAATTAAAAGCTTTAAAGGAATGCTCTAATTCACTGATTTGTTCAAAAGTTTAGTCTAATGGGGATTAGGGATCTAATTAGGGATCCCCTAATGGGGATCCATAAAGTCACACCATTTTTATAATAATAACAATATATTACTTTCTTTCTAAAAATTCTCCTTCTCTCTTAAGAGGCTACATAAGACATACATGAAATATGATTTCACAAAAGATTGTTGAGGGCACTAGGAGAGCCAGCTGCTGTCCATTAAGCCTGACTTTAAAGAAATCTGCAAAAGGTAAAACTGTGTCACTCTTATCACTAATTTTTTGTTTTGGAAAGAGTTGTTTTTCATAAAATATTTATGTTAACATGTAGCAGGTTTGCTATTTTAAGATGAATATTTAAATTTTGTCTCGATTTTAATCATGAATACAATAAATATCCATAGATATAACCCCTCACGAACAAAAAGCTCCTTGAGGTTCCTTGATAATTTTTAAGGGTGTTAAAGGGGTCCCGAGACCAAAAGTTTAAAAACTGATGCTCTAATCATTGAATTCCTACAGTCTCCTAATAAACAAGGAAAACTTACAAAATAGTGGAAAAATTGGGAAAAGTGGTGGTTACCTATAATTTACAGGTAGCTAATCTGTTTAATCATTATGCTGGCCGTGCCTCTTCCATTTTTGTTTTAACAATGCAAAAATTCATATATGTAGGATGAGACCTGCAAATTTTATAAGGTTTATTCCCCTGAGTTTAAATTCCTCTGAAAATCAAGTTAAAAATCAAAAAGCTGACATGAAAACTCAGAACATCACTCAATTGAAAATATATATCAGTATCATTCACACAGGAGAAAGAATATGGTAGATAAACTCAAGGGGCGCCTGAGTGGTTTGGTCGTTAACCCTCTACCTTCAGCTCAGGTCATGATCGGGGGCTCTCTGCTCCGCGGGGAGCCTGCTTCCCCCCTCTCTCTCTGCCCTCTCTCTGCCTACTTGTGATCTCTGTCAAATACATAAATAAAATCTTTAAAAAAAATAAATAAAATAAACTCAAAATTGTTCAAAAGAGTTCACCAGTGAAATCTGGTGGTTTTTTTTTTTTTCAATTACTGATTATGCCTTCTGTAATACACTGTCTCTGTCATTATGTGATGTTTAAGCTTTATGAACAAACTATGTCATGATGATCCAAGCTCTTCCAAAGAATACACTTTGGTTGTGAATTTATGCTTGCTTCTGTAACTAACATCATCCCCAAGCACATCAAACAGAACTTAGCTTATGAAACATCCACGCTAAAGCAACTGAGGGCTGCAAGAACATTTGCCTGGTGCATCAGACAAAAAGCTAAGAAAATTTAGTTTTCAAGTTATTTTTGAAACACTATCAGTGTATTTTCCAGGAAGCCAAAGAACACACTATGACAAAGAATTTCCTTGCCATCTCCCAACCCAGGATATTCTGACATAAGGAAGCACTCTTGAGACACATCAAGGCCAAATGGCTTAAGGAGTCATGTCAGGGAAATTTTTTTTTTTTTATGATTTGATTCTTAGGTGAGCCAAAAACATCTTTAAACACTTAAAAACATTAATTCAACATCATAAAAAAACCTGACTAAACTACAATTGGATAAATAAAGCTAAACTTTTTAGGTCCAATTTAATTTGCATATAATCACATTTGCTGAAACCATTGGCTATGACAGGTCTCCCAGATGGTAACATAAAGTTAGTAGGCATAGGAAATTATGTGTCAAGTGTGGGGATAAATAGATAATTGATATTGAGCTAATAAGCAGAGTTAAATTTAGGATTCTTATGAAGTCTTATGAAAGAAACATATCAAAAATAAAGTAAGAATTAATTTTGGTGGTATTTAAGAAAAGCAAAACAAAGAACAAGATTTCTCATGGATACAAATAAAATTTCTGAAACATTTTGGGACCTAATGCCTTCCTTCTCAGTGCCTAGGAAAAGATCAAGACTATTCAAACAAATTTCAGGTAAGTGGAAAAAGAAAATTTTAAGTAATGATTTCAAAACTCCTTTATTAATCCCTTTATGTGTCCCTAATGTCAAAGAAAAAGCGAAATTCAAAATTCCTAAATGAAATGCTTTATATAACGAAATTTTGAAATAATATTTGGTTCTATTGAATTACCTTTCACTCAGAGCCTCACATGGCAAAAAATCTGAACTATAACAAAACTTCACCTCTGCCTTTAATAATAATTCAAATCACACAATCTTCCTCAAGTACATATTTTTTCTCAGCTATTCAGTAATTCACGCAACAGCAGGGGTCGCAATGTACTAGTTAAATGTTTCAGGAAAGGCAAGAAGGGGATTAAATGTTCAGATAGCACAGCTTTATTAGAACCTGAAAGATTCATGATTCATTGTACTCTAGTTAAAATAATCTCTCATTAATGAAAAGATTTTTCAATTATGGAATCCCCAAATAATAGTAAAGAAAACCTACTTAAAATCTGATAGCACTTCCAGTTGAAACAGCATCCCTCAAAAATCATTTCCAAAAAGTTCTACCATATGTATAGCCCTACAAAAGTGGTTTTATATTTTTTGCTTCTTTTAAAAAGTAAGTAATTGCTATATATAAAATCGGCAATTCTTTAACTCAGTCAGCAACTTGAACATATATTAAACTGAATTTCTTTCTAAAAAAAAAAAAAAAAAACCAAGCTGACCACTCGTACTCTACCCTATGCTTTTTAATTCCTTCTCTATGACTACAATGATGAAAATGTACCCCAAATTCTTCAAATACACAAATACAAAAAACACAAAAGGTTTTTTCCATTAAAAAATTCCAATTCCATGGAATCACTTTACACTACTTGCCAAGAATAACCTAGAAATATTTATATTATCTACTGTATAACAAATAAAAAATCCAGCAGAGACAATGATTGATATTCTTGAAGATTTGATGGGAAAGTAGTGTAATCACTTTCTCCTAGTTCACTGTTCTCCAAATGAATGTCAAGTCAATCAGAGAACATAAAAATTAATGAGTTAGTCATAAGTAGAATAAAAAAACAATGGAGGATAATAGAAAATACAGTTCACTGCACATAGAAATGGTAAATACTGCTTTGTGAACATTCAAATAATTAGTTTATTAAAATCTAACATATAATATGTATATTAATATGCACACATGGATATATATACACATGAATATATTATACTTGTGAGTACTAGATTATAGTATAAAATATTACAGACTGCAATAAAAGATGTTTGAAGGTCACTGCTCTATACTAATTATATCCTATCCCTTTAAAACCTATGCTCTCTATAATGCTTCTTTACTACAACTTCTATATAATTGTAGTGGCAAAAGACCAGAGATATTAAATATATCACTGAACTACTCAGTTGAGAAGTTTAGTTTATTGTGTTAGGAGTTAATGATTTAATTTTCCACACAAGTAACATATACATTAACAAGTGTAAAAATGACTATTCTGTTATTAATCATTTATCAGGAAATCACTTATACACTAAGTATAATTTCTTTGGATACAACAGAGAGAACAATTAAGCAAAATAGGTTTCTTCACAGTTAAAAGAAATGTTCCAAAGTCCATGCAATAAACATTACTAGGAGGAGTATGTAACTGGGAAGAAAACCCTCTGGGCATTCATTTGGAATTCATTTCTAACAAAATATACAGTTCAAATAAGCTCAGTTGTCAGTTTCCAAAACCACGGGAGATTAGAAATAGATCATTAGAGGAGAGAAAATTGCTGCTATAGAACTGCAGCTGGTACAGAAGAAATGAGAAGTGACAGCTAAAAATAAGAGGGGAAAAGAGAAAACCTGTATATAAAATTAAAAATACATGGAATTTTGGAACCATTTAGCAAAGGGAAATACTTGAGCACAGTAATATTTACACACTTGTATAATAAATTATCTTCAAAACTACAAACTCAAATCAGTGATTTAAAAAACAGTCACAACTATACTCATAAAAGCACTTGAACCTAAGTATTCTGGCTCCAAAGCCCATGGTATTCACCTACACAATACTTCTCAATACAAATTTAAATTGTGTTTATGATATTAAAGTACAGTTAAGAAAATATTTATGAAAAGAAAGATGTAATCAATTTGAAAGACCTTTATATAAAATGATTAAATGCCCTTAATGATATAATCCAAGAAAACTTACCTACCAAAAAGACCCATTCCTGGATAGCTACAGTTTGTAATTTCTTATCACTTACTGTACTCTCACCTAATCCCTCTTTACTACTGTGTACTATTTTCTATATACTGAGACGAGAAAGCTGACAGGTCACAAGCTGCGGGGCAGCACACAGCTAACACCGACAAAGCTAGGACTCTGGTTCGTGTAGTGCGGCTCTAGAACGCCAGCTGTTAATCAACGTGCTTGGTGCTACAGCCCTTGTCCGGTACACGACACAGGGTAAGATTGCTATAATGTCTCAGGACATACTTTCCAAGAGACTCTGGTCATCCTGGAAACCCAGCTAGAATGAAATTCAGGGGCACATGGCTGGCTCAGTTAGTAGTATGTGTGTGATGACTCTTGATCTCGGGGTTGTGAGTTCAAACCTCACAGTGGGTGTAGAGATGACTTAAAAATAAAAATCTTTAGGGACACCTGGGTGGCTCAGTTGGTTGGACGACTGCTTTGGCTCAGGTCATGATCCCGGAGACCCGGGATCGAGTCCCGCATCAGGCTCCCAGCTCCATGGGGAGTCTGCTTCTCCCTCTGACCTTCTCCTCGCTCATGCTCTCTCACTGCCTCTCTCTCAAATAAATAAATAAAATCTTAAAAAAAAAAATAAAAATCTTTAAAAAAATAAAAATTCAAGCGAAATAAGTTAATCAGAGAAAGACAACTATCATATGATCTCCCTAATATGAGGAAGTGGAGATGCAACGTGGGAGGTTTGGGGGGTAGGAAAAGAATAAATGAAACAAGATGGGATCGGGAGGGAGACAAACCAGAAGAGACTCTTAATCTCACAAAACAAACTGAGGGTTGTCAGGGGGAGGGGGGTAGGGAGAGGGTGGTGGAGTTATGGACACTGGGGAGGGTATATGCTATGGTGAGTGCTGTGAAGTGTGTACACCTGGTGATTGACAGACCTGTACCCCTGGGGCTAGTAATACATTATATGTTTACAAAAATTTAAAAAATTATAAAAAAAAATAAATAAAAATTCAGAAAAACTGGAAAATACCTTTCAGGAGTGTTAGGTTGCCTGCTCACCAGCATTCCAGTACTAATCCTTCCAAGCACTTGCCACCCATTTAAAGTCTAGTATGGCCATATGACTTGCTGTTATCAGTGGAAATATCAACAAAAATTGTACTTGTCACGTCAGCGTGAAAGCCTTCAAGACAAGTTTGCCAATCTCCGTTTTCTCTTTCCTCCTTCCCTGGTGCCATGTCAAGGTTCTTGTTAGTCTTGGTCTCTGACTGATGCTAACATGGACCAACACTTTCTACTCACTCATTATGGATATATAATAGGAGCAAGAAGTAAATCTTTGAGGTGTTTTAAGGCATCGAGATCTTAAGGTTGGTTTATTAGTAATCATAGCCTTACCTTCCACTAATAGGTTTGACAGGTTTTTCCCGGGAAGTGATGAATAAAGGGACATTTTTGAGTCATAATAAATACAAACAATTGTAAAGTTTACAAAATGGTTAAGTTCTAAAGATTCATATTGAAATCAGTTACCTGGCTTTTGGAACTTTTTTTTTTTCTATAGGCCCACCTTATAAAAGGCCTATAGAAGCTGATTTAACTCATAATTTAAATGAAAAAGAGTAGGAAATAATAGTGACTTTAAAATAATTAAATTAAAAGAATGTGAGATAAGTAAATAAATGTAAACCTGTAGATATTCTAAATACAGACACCGAAGCATTTTACAGAAGTTAAGGGTATTGTTCTCTAGTATATTTGAATTTCTCTTCAATATGCACATTTTCTCCCTTTCCTTGATCCTAAAGTATCAGAAGATACTCTCTTTTGTTTTGTTATGTATGATTGCCATTGCTTCCATGACATGCATGTGGAATAAAAAGGTGGAACCAAAGAAAGTTACTAAGCAAAAGACATATGAACATTAGAAAAAAAGAAATTGCTTAAATTCAATGACTTGTGAGCAATGAAGAAGGGAAAAAAAAAGATGAGACATACTGAATCTTTCCCAAAACAGAAGGATATCAGAGCCTACTTATTAGTGTCCAGATAGATCAACACTGTCATGAGTTAATAAATGATAATGGTTCTTCATATGGCAAAAAGGTTGAATTACAACCAACTTCTCTTTGCTTTTAATAATTACTCAAAACCAAACTGGGGGCATCATGTTGCTTGATTTCAAGCTATATTACAAAGCTGTGATCACCAAGACAGCATGCGACTGGCACAAAAATAGACACATAGGCCAGTGGAACAGAGTAGAGAGCCCAGATATGGACCCTCAACTCTATGGTCAAATAATCTTTGACAAAGCAGGAAAAAAATATCCAGTGGAAAAAAGTCTTTTCAGTAAATGGTGCTGGGAAAATTGGACAGTTATGTACAGAAGAATGAAACTCGACCATTCTCTTACACCTTACACAAAGATAAACTCAAAATGGATTAAAAACCTCAACGTGAGACAGAAATCCACCAAAATCCTAGAGGAGAACATAGGCAGTAACCTCTTCACATCAGCCACAGCTACTTCTTTCAAGACACATCTCCAAAGACAAAGGAAACAAAAGCGAAAATGAACTTCTGGGACTTTATCAAGATTAAAAGCTTCTACACAGCAAAGGGAACAGTCAACAAAAGAAAGAGACAACCCATGGAATGGGAGAAGATATTCGCAAATGACAGTACAGACAAAGGGCTGATATCCAAGATCTATAAAGAACTTCTCAAACTCAAAACCCAAAAAACAAATAATTAAGTCAAAAAATGGGCAGAAGACATGAACAGACACTTCCCCAGTGAAGACATACAAATGGCTAACAGACACATGAAAAAATATTCATCATCACTAGGCATCAGGGAAATTCAAATCAAAACATTGAGATACCACCTTACACCAGTTAGAACGGCAAAGATTAACAAGGCAGGAAACAACAAATGTTGGAGAGTATTTGGAGAAAGGGGAACCCTCTTACACCATTGGTGGGAATGCAAGTTGGTGCAGCCACTTTGGAAACAGTGTGGTGATCCCTTAAGAAATTAAAAATAGAGCTTCTCTATGACCCTGAAATTGCACTACTGGGTATTTACCCCAAAGATACAGATGTAGTGAAAAGAAGGGCTATATGCACCCCAATGTTCATAGCAGCAACGTCCACAATAGCCAAACTGTGGAAGGAGCCGAGATGCCCTTCAACAGACGAATGGATAAAGAAGATGTGGTCCATATACACAATGGAATATTACTCGGCCACCAGAAAGGATGAATACCCAACTTCCACATCAACGTGGATGGGACTGGAGGATATTATGCTGAGTGAAATAAGTCAAGCAGAGAAAATCAATTATCATATGGTTTCACTTATTTGTGGGACATAAGGAACAGCATGGAGGACAATAGGAGAAGGAAGGGAAAAATGAATAGGGGTAATCAGAGGGGAGATAAAACATGAAAGACTGTGGACTCCGAGAAACAAACTGAGGGTTTTAGAGGGGAGAGGGTGGGAGGTGGGTTGGCCCAGTGACAGGTATTAAGGAGGGAACGTATTGCACTGGGTGTCATACGTAAACAATGAATCTTGGAACACTACATCAAAAACTAATGATGTACTGTATGGTGACTACCATAACACAATAAAAAATAAACAGTAATAATACTCAAATCACAACACCTTTCCATATTTTTTCAATTCATTCTCCAAGAAAATTTTTGTGGATATTTTTGTGAGCATTATTTAACCATCGTCTGTTTTATTTCCCATAGAAAGATAAGCCGAGAAGTTACTAAGGGAAGCTAACCATAAACAGCTTCACAGAATAATTTTGCTTTCCATCAATTTTTACAGAGCAGCCAAGAATAGAGGTAAAAACTTCTCAGATCATCCATTTATCCTAAATAATGTTAAGATTTGAATAATACTAGCTTTTTACTTTCCTTGGTTAGTAAAATCTGATGCCATAGGAATTTATATTTCAAAGAAAATAATGAAGCAACACTTTGAAAGAATGACTCCAATGAGCTAACACTTTTCAGTAGCGCTCTCATCTCTACCATATGAAGATGCCAAGGTCATCACTGCTTCTCAGTTATAGCCTAAAATTATGCATTTTTTAAATGTATTTGCTGAAAAATAAACACGTTTCTCCAAATGTGATGTCTCCTTTAGTGGTTTCCTCTTTTCACTTTTATTCCATCAGATAATTTTTTTCTTTTGTAACCCTTACCTCTCCTGAGCTCTAGACCTATGTTTCTATCCGCTCACTGAACATCTCATCTTTGTCTCTAAAATGTCTCACTGAATCTATTGCTAACTCCCTCCAATGACATCCTTCACAATTCTTTCTCTTCCTGGCACTAGAATTCTGTCTTTGGATTTTATGAGTTCTCCCTCTCTCTATCATTACCCACATTTGAAAAGTAAGCATGTCATATTAAGTCTTCCAGTAATATGTACCTCCATTGCCTCATTCCTGATATGCTACCTCTTCCCTACTCCAGGTTTTCTGTGCTTTTGGTCTTGCTGTTACAACTAACCATGATTCTCATCTTCAGAATCTAGTTCTAGTCCGTCCAATAGAATGTCAGATTAATTTCTCTAGAGCATTACTCTGATTGTGATCCAACTAGCTCAAAAGCCTGCAGTGATTCCCACCATCAACTAAATTAGGTCTAACTTCTTAGCCTAGCCTTAATCTTCATAATACCACATAAGAGCATAAACCCCATTTATTTTCAAGGTTATCTCCCACTATCTTTTTAGTTGTTTTTCCTCATACTGACCTAGCACCATCGATGCCTTAGACAATGTGGATCACTTTACCTGAAATACTTTCTACAGCCTCTATTCTTCTTTATAAACATCACCTTGTTAAAAGGACACATCTGTCACTGTCCATCTCAAATAGCACTCTACCTATGAAATACCAATAAGGGAGCACTCTCTCTTTTGAATCTCAATATATCCACAGATTGAAACACATTTTCCTATAGTGCTTAGCCCTGTGCTTTGCCATAGACTTCCAACATTTTAATTAAAATTGAATCAAACTGCACACACATCACAGGAAAGTAAAAATAAATAAGCTACCTAGTTTGTCAATAAAGATATAATATCTATGAGAAGGGTATCTATACTCAGAGACAAATAAGTCAGCAACACTTACAGAATGTCCACTTTGATCAAGTAATGATAATGATGATGATGGTGGTGGTTATAAAGTGATTACAGCTAATATTTACTAAGAAAATACTATGTGTCAGGTACTATTCTAAGCACTCTATGCAATATCTCATTCAATCTTCAAAAGAACTTTAAGTTGGTTATAATTATTATCCCAATTTTAGAGATAAGAAAACCGAATCAGAGTTTGGGTAACTTGCCCAATGTACTTAGAAGTAAAAACAGTCATAATTCTAATAAGACAGTCTGACTCCAGAAACTGAGCTCTAGAAGAGATGAAGGAAATATTTTATGTATTAAATATTATATTTTATGTCATAAAACTTACTGTTAACAAAATATGGACTGGGTATCTTATAAGTAATTTCCCCCAAATCTCTTTTAAATCATTTGTTTTATAAAAGTGGGTCACTGGATACTGAATAAACCAGATGGTCTATGAAGTCCTACGAGACAAGAAGTATGACTTATTCATCCGCATACACTGAAATCTGACCTTGATATACAATTGATACACAATTCTGCCAGATTTATTATAAAGGATTCCCATGAACTAAATTCAAAGCCCCGTCAGTTCTGCCCTTAAAGTTTTCTGTTTCCTTTTTAAATGTATTGCTTTGGTTCCATAAAAGTAATTTTTGAAAGTGCTCAATAGAGTTTCTTCTACAATGTACAAATGTTCTTGGATTGACTGATGAAAGGTTTTCCTATTCTGAGAAAAGGAGTAAGGAATACGTTTCCTTAAAAATTCCTCTATTTTAAGGGGATTCGGAGAATTAGATTTTTAAATTATAGCTCTGCCTACTCTACTTAATCATGGTCTACTTAACACAACTATACAGTGTCATTTATTACAGTAGTTAATAAATCCAATTTTGGCAGCAGATACAACTGAGTCTGAATGTGAGCCTTGCCTGAGTAAAGATCTCAGATAGTGATGCCATGAGATAACATAAATAAAAGCACACAACAAAACGACTGGCATAGTAAACATTCAATAAACATTACTGCTAATATTATAAAGAGCATACTGATATCAATGACAGATCATGTTCATAGATTTAGCTAAGAATAAACTTAATTTTTAAAAAAGATTTATTTATTTGAGAGAGAAAAAGGAGGCACGAGTGGAGAGGGGCAGAAAGAGGGAGAGGGACAAGCAGACTTCCCGCTGAGTAGGAAGACCAACGCAGGGGCGCAATCCCAGGACCCAGAGATTGTGACCTGAGCCAAAGGCAGGAGCTTAAATGACTGAGCCACCCAGGTGTAGCAAGATTAAACTTAATGTTAAATCATTTCCTACTATTCCACTATTATATTGGTAAACCTTAAAAAAATTTGAAAACATGGAAAAAGCTACAAAAAAACACCCAAAAAACTGCAGTACTGAAACAAAGGAACAGAGTCTTAAAAAGATGTGTAAGAATTTGTTTTCTGATTAAAAAAGAAACAGTGGCATTCCATGTAGAGCAAAAAAGCAGGTGGACAGGCAATAGGCATAAAAGAATTTGTTTAGGGAACTGTTTACAGTGTAATATATGTTCAGTATAAACATAGTATAAAGTATATGCTGGGGGTAGCGGGTGCCTATAAAGACAATGAAGAGATCATAAAGGACTTTTATACTCTTGCAAGAAGCATTAAGGATGAGCACAAGAGTTAATTCTTGAATCCATCCTTACTATATAAATATCTCACGAACAGCTAAGAGAAAACAATGTATATATTAACTGAATCTGCCAGTACAATATTTTCTAACTCAGGCTACAAAAAATTGCCCTTTTGTACTTAATAACAAAAAGGCTGTGGCAATATGTGTGTTCAAAAGTATG
The DNA here is from genome assembly GCA_004024625.1 of Mellivora capensis. NCBI lineage: Eukaryota > Metazoa > Chordata > Mammalia > Carnivora > Mustelidae > Mellivora > Mellivora capensis. Next base: position 109,051 of record PISX010004478.1, on the reverse strand, counting down.
GCAGAATATAAGAACTTAATTCTTGCTTCCTTGGTACTACTTTTATATTTTCAGTTTGGTTTCACTTTCACATGGGTAAATGAAGTCAGAGTGAAAAAAGTTTCTATTCCATTTCATTCTATGGTACCAGAAATCCTAGCACATGTCACTTTTCATTCATTTAGCTTATTTTTAGTACTAAGTTCACAATCAAAGAACACACACAGAATGATCTCTGCTCAGTAGACTTCAACACAGAGCTCAGTTTTCCAGTGGTGTTGGAGATTCAAATCAACACTATCCTTAATTTTTAAAAGGCATACCTAGGAGTGCAGTGAGTTTGGGAAGCAGTCCAACTTGTACCATCTTATTCCTCAGTCCCGTGTCAAAGGATAAGTTCAGTAAAAGCCGGAGGGTGATATTCAGCAGATCTTCATGTTCACAAGGTATCATTTTTACCAGTTTTTCAACAATATCCATTTCCACCTATGTAATATAATACAAATGTGGTGAGGTTCTGCTATACAATAAGACAAAAAGATTGCAGATAATAATTTTTTTCATTATTTTTCTACCCCCATCTGTATCTATTTTATAATTATGTGTTAATCTATTTAATCACATTTCAATCTACAAACTTTTCTAAAATCAAACTTTTGAGAAGAAAAATACATTTTTCCATGTCATCCCTTCCTTCCTCAAATTAACAGTGTCAACTGGAAGAAATATTACATTGGGTTCTTGAAAACACATTACTGAATGCCACCTACTAAGGCCCAGGCCCTGTGCTAACTCAAATGAGGTTCCACAATCTACAAAGAGCAGAGAAAGAGAACAATAATAAATGTAATAAAAATGGAATGCACAAAGTCCTCTGGAGGCAACATGGAAGAAACTACTAAGCTACTTAGGAGTACAGAAAAAATTTCAAATTAGGAAAAAGTTTTTAAAAATGTGTAATAACTTGATCCCTGGTTAAGAAAGGCAAGGACAATCAAAGAAAAAGCCAGTGCATAGGCACTTAGGCCTAAAAGTACTGGGGCACTGCAAGTCTTTGGTATGGACGTAGTATAAAGTGTAAGTTGGGGAGTGACAGGAGTGTATTAAACAGATATTGGACAAATCACAAAAAGCTTTTAATTCTTTTTGAAGAACGCCTGAATGATTTTAAGTCCAGAGGGTGATGTGGTCAAACTGGTAGCATAAAGATAAATGCATCAATACATACAGACATACATAAATATATGCATAAGAACAGGACACAAATTAATAAGGGGGCACTGTATACAGATAGAAACAGGCAGAGATCTAAAGTAGGTACTTAAGAATATCTTGCAGGGGCGGCTGGGTGGCTCAGTGGGTTAAAGCCTCTGCCTTCAGCTCAGGCCATGATCCCAGGGTCCTGGGATTGAGCCCCGCATCAGGCTCTCTGCTCAGCAGGGAGCCTGCTTCCTCCTCTCTCTGCCTGCCTCTCTGCCTCTTGTGATCTGTCTGTCAAATAGATAAATAAAATCTTAAAAAAAAAAAAGAATATCTTGCATTAGATAGGTCTATGTAATTAGGGTCTGAATCAAAGAGAGAGAGGCTGAGAAGGAAATAATCCGAGGGGTGTTAAGGAGATATGGCCAGAGCATCTGAGTGAGAAGTGAAGAGAAAGCACTGAAGATGACTTTCAGGTTTCTGGCTTGGTCAATGTGTTGGGGGTCCCTAAGACTACCCCGGTTTGGGAATTTGCTAGGACTAAGCATATACTCATCTTCATAACTGAAATTATGCTGAAAGAATACAAAACAAAATCAGAAAAGGGAAAAGGCACATGGAGACAAAGTCCAGAGGTGTAAGCCTCCTAGAATCCTCTCCCCATGGTCACACAGGATGTGCTTCAGCACTGAGCTGAGGCTGAGACTCAGCACCCATGGTTTTTATTGGGCGCTGGTCACATAGGAATCCTCTGCCAGCACAAACTAAAATTCTACATCCAGCAAGCCAGTAGGTGTTTAGCAATAACCACATTGCTTGTGCAAACTGTTCAGGCACAATAAACTACCCTTATCCATTAGGGAATAGTGGGAACACTCCTAAAATACAAGTTCCCAGATGCCAGCAAAGAGTCAGCCTTGGGAGAAGGTCTGTCTAAGGAGAGCTGTCCCAAAGCCCTTTTTTGCTCGTCAATACGGTGGATATTAGTTCATTAACTAAGGTCTATAAATTGAAAAGCAGGTGTCAGACAAACAGGACAAAAAATTATTTCTGTCATATTTAATCTGACCTGATATTCAATGGATATTTGAAAATCTTACAGAACTCAGGAGAGAAGCTGGTCTATAAGTAACAGTTTAAATTCTATGACAGGAGTCAACAAACTATGCCTAGTGGGTCTGATCTGGCCCACCATCTGTTTTCACACAACCTAAGAGCTAAAAATGGTTTTGACTTTTACACTTTTAAATGGCTGAAAATGAAAAATAAATCAAATGAGTAATATGTCATGACACATGAAAAACTGAAATTCAAATTTCAGTTTCCATAAATAAAGTTTCATTGGAGGACAGTCCTATTCATTTGTTTATAGCCTATAGCTGCTTACATGCTAGTAGAAGATAGTAGTTCTGGCCATTTACAGAAAAAGTTTGTTGACCCCCTATTCTAGATGATTATAAAATTATTTCAACAGAACTTGCTTTAGAGTGAAAACACAGAGGACAGAATTTATTTGGTAATCTAAGCCTGTATTCATATTTCTTAAGGTAGCAGACCGAACAAATTGGTTATAAAAATATCACATCTTTGTTACAAAGCAATGGCTAAAATGGAGAGAAATTCTTAATACCTATATATGTTTCTTTGATCATTACCAAAAGACTTATAATCTTGCTCTACCTTTTCTTGCATTGGAGGTCTAAAGCATTTATTTATACCACCCTTGCCATATCTTTTTTTTTAAAAGATGTTTTTTAAATACATATTTTAGAGAGAGAGAGAGAAAGAGCGCACAAGCAGGAGGGGAAGAGGGAAAGGGAGATAGACTCTCAAGCAGACTCCATGCTGAGTGCAGAGCCTGACCCAGGGTTCGATCTCACAACCCTGAGATTATGACCCGAGCTGAAACCAAGAGCTGGGCACTTAACTGAATGTGACACCCTGGCGTCCCCACCCTTGCCATATCTTAATTGCAATCTTTCATTGGCCTCATAAAAATCACATTATTAATTGAGTCTTCAATGTTCCTTTTTCCTCTCATTCTATGTTAAGGAGTGAACACTGATTTTTTTTTTTTTTTAAAGACTGAATTGACAAAGAACAATGATTCTCCCTTCAAACCTCTATCTCTACAGTCATACTGTAATCAAATCCAGAGTTCTTCACTAAAAAGCACAAATCCATCTCCAAAGACTCTCTAATTTTGGTTCTCCCTTTCTCCTAAGTTTAATCTCCTAAGTACACGGGGGCAATCATTCATTTGTTAACTTCCTAAAATTTCCACAGGGCCAAGGACAAAAATTTATCAAGTTTATACAAAACTCTAATTCTATCACTAGCTTCACTGTTTTCTATGAATAACGTCTTTTCTAGCTCTATTTATTCATTTAACAAATATCTTTTACCTGAAGCCCTTGGTACATTGGTGAACAAGGAAGAAATGATTCCTGCCTTCATGAAGCTTATATTCTAGAAGGAGTGAAATATAGTAAAGAAATAATTCTACAGTTACTTAATTATTAGAGAAGAAAACAGTACCATTAAAAAATCTGAGTGGATCTGATATACTCTCAGTGTGAAGAGTTGTCAAAGAAGGCTTCTATGAGGAAAAAAAATCTCCTGGATGAATAGAAAGTATCTAATGTTAATTGAAAAGGTAGAGGAAAGAGTGGCCTAGATGGGAAAAAACCAGCATGTGCAAAGGTGACCTGGAAAATTAAGCATTCAAGGAACTCTTTAAAAATTATCCTTCTGACTACAAAGTGGAGAATGTATTGGAAGGAGGCCAGAACAGAAACAGATAAATTAACATGCTATGGAAGTAGTCAAGTAGAGGCATTAGTGATTAAGAAAAACAGGCAGAACTATGTGTCTTGCCCTATGCTGGACAGGGTGGGATATACAAAGATGAATTAAAAAATACTTTTTCTTTTTTCTGAAAAAGAAAAAAAAAGTAGGCAGAACCCCTCAAAGCTACTCTTAGGATGTATAAATCTGGACAGGATGTGGGTCCCAACCTAGCTGCAAGAAAATTCCACATCTAAAATCATAACTTTAAAAATAACTACCAGAGAGCTAAGGTTACCAGGAAACCAACTGGCCTGATATATAAGGAAAACAGGCACCCTAAAGGAGATAAGGGTCATGAACATTGGTTTATATAGAGCAGAGCCCTGGAGAAAAACAGAGTTGCCACAGAACTGGGAAAGACGACTGCATGAAAAATTTTAAACCGTTAATGGTCAAGTGTGAAGCAGTCTGACTACAGAACTGGGAAGCTGCCGATGCTCAGAGAGTTTGCAACCACTTGGCAAGGTCTTTTCCAAGGTCACAAGAAATACTGGGGATAGGACAGGATATGGAAGAAAACTTCCCCCTCAGTAGAGTGGGCCTGGGGGAGGGGAACTGCTGCCACTGGGGAAAAGGCATAAAACCCTGTCCAGATCTTTTTCTCCTATTTCCCCTAAAAAACAACTTAAAAGAAGCTTAAACACTGCCACATCCAAAACACGGGTGAAGCCTCCCTGCAGCTGAGGGAAAGAAGCAGAAGAAAACTCCAGAGCAGTGGTGTTGACAGATGACTTAGGAAGCCCCACTGCTGGTAACTATAACTATGGACATAAGACCAGGGTAAGACTGACCTAAAGCTAAATTAGAACAACAACTGACCTTGGTACCAGATTAGCAAAAGCTGAGTAACAAGGAATAGCAGTACATTGTTGGGAAAGGGTTAACATGAAGTGAGAGGTCCTCTTTGAAGCACAGATATATGGGGAAAGTCTTAAGTGGAGGGTGGAACATGAACACTGAGAAAAACCCTCTGCACTGGAAAGACAAAGTCACATACGTGAGGGTGAGCTCATAATGCAGGGAGGGTAACCAAATACAGCTCAACTCCGAACAAGAATGACTTAACCTCAAAAAAAAAAAAAAAAAAGACTTAACCTCCCACATAAAAGGCCTAGAAAAAAAGGTCTGCCCCTTTCCAGACATAAATAGTATTTATCTCAATTTTGACTCAGCTAATGTGGTACCTAGCTTTCAATCAGACATTATGATACACAAAGAGCAAGAAAATACCCCACTGCAGGCAGTTAACACAAAAGACTTAGATATGACCTGTATAATAGTCAGAGGATTTAAAATAACATCAAGGAATTATTTAGTAATAATTTAAAATGATTAATATGTTTAAGGCTCTACTGGAAAAAAAATGGATAATATAAATGAACAGAGAATTTGCAGAGAGAAAGATACTAAAATTAAATGGAAATGTTAAATATATAAGGAATAACATGGAGGATTGGAGTGGGAGACGAACCATGAGAGACTGTAGACTCTAAGGAACAAACTGAGGATTTTAGAGGGGAAGGGGGGGTGGGGGGATGGGTGAGTCCGGTAATGGGTATTAAGGAGGGCACGTATTGCATGGAGCACTAGGTATTACACGTAAACAATGAATCTTGGAACACTACATCAAAAACTAATGGTGTACTGTATGGTGACTAACAGCATAATAATAAAAAAAAGGAAATGTTAAATACATACATACACAAACACACACAATACAGAGATAAAGAAAACCTTCATGGGCTCATTAGCAGACCCGATATAGATAATGACAGAATAAGTAAGCCTAAAAGTAGGTCAATAGAAATTTTCCAAATTGAAAAAAAAAAAAAAAAAAGAGCGAGAGAGAAAAGATGAAAAGAATAAAACAGTAATATAGTATCTAAGAGCCATGAGACAATATCAAATGGATTAACATGCATAACCAAAATCCAGTAGATGACGGGCAGAATGGCACAGAAGCAATACTTGAAGAGATAATGGCTAACCATGGATATAAGTTCAAAGAACCCCAAGTAGAATACAACACACACAAACACACACTTATGCCTAGAGAGACACATGTTCAAACTGCTGAAAAGCAAAGATGAAATCTTGGAGGCAAGTAGAAAATAAAAGACTCATTACATACAGAAGAGAAATATAAGAATTACATTACACTTCTTGTCAAAAACTGTAAAAGTCAGAAAATAATGGAGTGATATTTATAAAGTATGTCAACTTAGAACTCTGAATACAGTGAAAATATATTCCAAAAAATCAATAATGACCTACCAAAAAGAGGAAAAGAGAGAGAGGGGGGAAAGAGAGAGAAGAAACAAATTACCAATATCAGTAATGAAATGAGGGATAATTACTTTAGTCCTTTGGATTGTATTTTTTTTTAAAAGATTTTATTTATTTGAGAGAGAGAGAGAGAGAGAGCAAGAGCAGGAGAAGTGGAGGGTCAGAGGTAGAAGCAAATTCCTTACCTGATGCAGGGAAAATAAGCAATCTAAGGAATATGTATCCTTTCTCTTGTTCTCCTTAAAATCATATTCTAATAGGACTTATTCTTTTTGTTACATTGTATTTATTTAGTAAATATGCAAACACAATTTAAATCATTAATTGAATTTTTTAAAGTGAACTAAATTTCCTTTAAAATATAATAACTCTAGGGGTGCCTGGGTGTCTCAGTGGGTTAAGCCTCTGCCTTTGGCTCATTTCAAGATCTCATGGTCCTGGGTTCAAGCCCCGCATCGGGCTCTCTACTCAGTGGGGAGCCTGCTTCTCCCTCACTCTCTGCCTGCCTCTCTGCCTACTTGTGATCTCTCTCTGTGTCAAATAAATAAATAAAATCTTAAAAAATATATATATATAATATATATATTAACTCTAAAACACAAGGTCAGTGTCAGTTCACATCAACAGTAAAATGAACACTTTATTTGGACAAATAACACAACCTCACAAATATAGCAACCATTCCTTCTCTTCACCCCTTTTAAATAAAACCGCCACAGGCCTCATCTGTTACTAATTAAGTCAAGTTATTATTTTTCTTTTAAAATAGCAACAGTATGCACTGGTTGTTATAGCAAACTTAATAATACAGTAACTGGAGAGTTTTTTAAAAATTATTTTGTATTTCCATTGCAGTAGATGGAATGTGAAATATGTATCCTGTAGTCCAATCAGATGGTTAAACACTAGACATAGCCTTCTAATCATCTGTTTCTGATAAAAGCTCAATCCCAAAAACTAAATTTAGTAATTGTCTCAACATGCAATGCCCTTTCAATTCTATGTCTATAAAATGGAATTTGTAGTTAATTAGTACTTTTATTCAATATTTTCTATAAAGTTTATCAACAATCCATTAGCAAATTTATTTCAGCCTTTAAATAATTCTTTTTCAGTGTTTCTGGAAGCCAACATCTAAAAGTCGCTTACTACTAATCTTGCTAAAAATGTGTGTGTGTGTGTGTGTGTTTAACATAAAGACATTTTTTTCCCTCCTCTGGGAGCAGAGAAAGAATAGGAAGCCAAATACCTGCAGACGTTTCTTTGAGCAAATTACCTAACCTCTGATTTTCTCCTACTTCATCTGAAAAATTAGCTAAATCTAGACTTGTATGTAAGGTCTAGTCAAGCTCTGAAGATCCTTTTTTTTTTTTAAAGATTTTATTTATTTATTTGACAGAGAGAGAGATCACAAGTAGACAGAGAGGTGGGCAGAGAGAGAGGGAGAAGCAGGCTCCCCGCTGAGCAGAGAGCCGGATGCGGGGCTCGATCCCAGAACCCTGAGACCATGACCTGAGCGGAAGGCAGAGGCTTAACCCAAGGAGTCACCCAGGTGCCCCAAGATCTGAAGATTCTTTTTTTTTTTTTTTTAAGATTTTATTTATTTATTTGACAGAGAAATCACAAGTAGGCAGAGAGGCAGGCAGAGAGAGAGGGGGAAGCAGGCTCCCCACCAAGCAGAGAGCCCGATGTGGGATCCCAGGACCCTGTAACATGACCTGAGCCGAGGGCAGAGGCTTAACCCACTGTGCCCCTAGCTCTGAAGATTCTGATTCTAAATAAAATGCATTTCCTCCCCAATAAAAGATGAAATGCATACCGTCTACAGTAAAAATCTGGCTAATTACATCATTTTTATGACCTTGGATGAATGACCTTTCCTGAACCTCTGTTTTTCCTTCTCAATAAAAAGTTAGATTTGATGAGACAATTTATATGGTATCTTTCAAACCTAAGGTCTTACCAGAAAATGATTTTTAATAATAATTTTGAGATCATTTCTGATAGAATGAACAAGTTTATTTCCTAAATACAAATTCAAGCAAAACATAGTAGACACATGCTGATGGCAAATCAATCTGAATTTTGCAAACCTACTAAAGGGAACTTAATCTAAACATTTAAATGGAAGAAAACACACTTTAACTTATAGCAAAAGGAAGCAATTATTTAGCTACACTCTACTCAAGAGTGTGTGTGTGTATATCACCATCTCATCATATTCTTAAGATCAATGAAAACAAAAAATATGTTATTATTCTAAATAAATTCAATCTTAAAACAATATCAGGAATACTGTGAAATTATATAATAGTAATGAAAATGACAGATAGTAAATATCTGTGGTTAAAATAAAATATCATTTATTTCAAGTATCAGAATTCAAGGCACTTATTCAATCCGATAAATGAGTCTCAGATTTTCAAAAAGCATGCTGTGTCATACAATGAGCATAAGGTACTTCCTTGTTCATTTAACTTCAAAAGAAGAAAAAAGAGCAGGCAGAAATACTCTATGTTTAGACTCTCTGAAGAAGAATCCACTTATACCAGTAATACACAGTCATATAATGACCTGTATTAGAATATACTTCTAAAATGTAAAGGTCAATGATCTAACAATCTATTTCTAGGAATCTAAGAAATTAATCAGAAATATAGACAATGAGGGGTGGCCGGGTGTCTCAGTGGGTTAAGTGTCTGCCTTAGGCTCAGGTCATGATCTCAGGGTCCTGAGATAGGCTGCCTGCTCAGTTGGGGTGGGGGGGTGTCTGCTTCTCCCTCTCCCTCTGCCCCTCCCTCTGCTGATGTACACATACACTCACTCTCTCTCTCAAATAAATAATAAATAAAATCTTAAAAAAAGAAATATAGACAATGATGCATATACAAATGTGTTCACTCAGGTATTATTTATGATAGCTGTAATTATAAACAACTTAAATATCTGAAATCAAGTTATGACTAATATATGAACTATTTAGTGTAACAGATTAGACTTTAATGTCATGGAAAAAAGCAGATAACTTTTATTCTATCTTTACATTATTTCTGAATTGTGTATATTTTTCAGAAGGATAAATACTATATACTCAACTTGTATTTCTTAAAAACCATTGTATCAACACAATATAAGATGGCAAAGAGGATCCTAGTATAATAATTCAAACAAGAAAATTAAGAGGGTATAAAGAAAGAGGGCATGAACTAACACAACTACACTGAGAATAAAAAGAAGGTATAAATTCATGAGATATTAAGAAGGAGATTCAATAGGTTGTGGCTACCAATTGGAATGGTAGGTCAAAAAGGAGAGATTGGTCTAGATTGTAATTCCACACACTAATACCAGAAATGTAGAAGAAAAGATAATATAAGGGAAAATAATAAGCCAAATGATTTTGAAGCAGTATCTTAAATTTAAATTACTTTTTACATATTATTTTAATATGGAAAGATTCATCCTATATAATACGTTAGGAAAAAAATTTTATGCAGGTAGTTTCAATTAAGTGGAATACGAACTAATAAGGAATATAGTTCCTAATGAAGCCATTAAAGTGAGTTACTGCTTTTGTAAGATTTTCATTCAGAATTATCTCAGTAGGGGGATAATGTGTTTACTTTTATCAAAACATCCTAACTTGAAAATCGTGAACATGGACTATTTAAATGTAAGTTACCATATCATTTTTATTCTCCATAAAAATGCTCAGTTTCTTCAAGAATGACACAACTAGAATAAGCAGCTCAAAATTGTCCCGATCAAGAGCCTTCACCAGCATGTGAACTATGTTCTTGTTCCTCATCTTCAGTTCTGTACGTGTGTCTTCAGCAAGATTCAGAAGCAAATAAAGAGCAACTGGAAGAGTAAAATGGATGAGAGTTAAATGACTGGCATATTGAATCAACAATTTAATAAATCATTTCTACACAGCACAGTAACAGATGCAGTTCTAAGAAGATAACATTATTTTGAAAATTTTAATTTATTACTAATTGTCTCATTAGGAAACATTTGTTATTACTGAGAAGTAGATATATATGTTATATAAAATAAAACTATATATATATATAAAATAATTTTCTTATGATGCTGAGGACACAAACCAAATTAAGATAATGATTCTTAACCTCTTAGACTTTAGAGCTTAATAGTAAGCAAATGGCATTAAAAGTATATGTTAATAAATAACAAAACAGGCAGACAGGGAAAAATAATTTTATACATGTAGAAAACAGGGTAAAACTTCAATGACTAGGAGCTGCTATGTTAAAAAGAATCTAAGACCAAACTAACAGTGACAGAGGGGAGGTGGGTGGGTGATAGGTTAAATGGGTGATGGGGATTAAGGAGTGCACTTGCAGAGATGAGCCCTGGGTATGGTATGGAATTGTTAAATCACTATATTGCACTCCTAAAACTAACACTGTATGTTAACTAACAACAACAAAAGAACTATAATCCAAAATGTATAATATAGCTTGAACTAGGTATGAGGACACTAAAATCTATTTTACATATTCCAACTGATTTTCTGATAGTTACAACAGAAAACGCCATATGGAATTCAGTAATGCAATATTACAGTAGACAAAGTTAAGGCACTGTCTACTAACTCTAAGCAAAATTTCTTTTAGATACCTATAGTAAAAATGCTTCCGTTCTCATAAGAAACCCGTATGATTCTTCCCTTTTGACAATGAGAATTTGTAGCATATAATGTTTTCCACTTGTCTTGACTGACAGGAAGTTTCAGAGTAGAGACCTGAAAGGTTTCTGTCAGAATCTGTAGGCTATTATGATCAACACAAACCTATGGCTTTGGTTTACTCATAATTTTAGCATTTCACCTATTCTTATAAGCCATCTCTATACCTTTATGAAAAAAAGAAATATATGCAATAGTTGTAAATATTTAATTTACTTAACAAATATTTGAGCTGTAAAGGTAATTCATACTAATTAGGGCTACTGTACTAATTGATATATAAACATACTAATACAGTCAGGCACTGTACTAATTGATATAAAAATAGTACACCATTTTATCTTTAAGAAAATTTTATTCTCTCTCTCTTTTTTTAGGTTTTATTTATTTATTTGACAGACAGATCACAAGTAGGCAGAGAGGCAGGCGGAAAGAGAGAAGGGAGGAAGCAGACTCCCTGCTGAGCAGAGAGCCCGATTTGGGGCTCGATCCCAGGACCCTGGGATCATGACCTGAGCTGAAGGCAGAGGCTTTAACCCACTGAGCTACCCAGGAGTCTATCTTTAAGAAAATTTTAATGGGAAAATATTGATTATAAATTTTATAGATGAGCAACCTCAGATTCAGAGAAGGTAAATAACTTGCCCTACCTAGATAGCAAAAAAGTGATGGAGTTAAATTAAAATTCAAGCCCAACAGAATCCAAAGCTCACATATTTACACTATTACACATGCTGACTTTCCATGCAAGGCATTATTAAAACGTTTTAAAGCTGAATGTTCCTAGGACACAGATTGTTCCAGGCCTTGGACATTTTTAGCCTTCTACGTTAGCTGCACGTAAGCATTGCACAGCATCTCTGGAGCAGCGCAGGAAGCCCTGGCTGGGGTTCTGTGGCAGCTATGCTCAACCTTAAGATCAACTGACTGGGCTGTTCTCATTAGGAAGTTTCAGCAGGATCATTCTGGTTCCATTTTCCATGCTGCAGGATTGTTCTGACGCCATTTTCCATGCTGTTTTTCCACAGACAGAAGGTGTCCCTGTAAATAGTGTGGGATGTGCTATCTTTGATGTACTTCACAAGCATTATTTCCAGCCCTGTGTGTGTACCATGTACTTTTTTTTCTAATTCCCTTATTTTGTTCTGTTTCCAGATTCAAATTCCTAACTGTATATTGAGCAGAGCACTAACTAGTTAGGAATATGAAGCTGGAAACAGAACAAAATAAGAGAATTAGAAGAAAAAGTGCCTGGTACACACACAAGGTCTACTATTTGATTTTTCAAAACAACTGCATTAAAAAATTTACAGAAATTGATTCATTGAGTGCAGAAACACTTTAAATCAGAAAACATACAATACACATTTTTAATTCCTTTTTAAGCATATTGCTTGGTTTCAGAGAAACAAGCCTTTTGTGATATTAATATTAGGGGAACAGATCTAAAATACATCAAATACATCTAAAATACATGAAAGATAGTCAGCACATCCCACACTAAAATTTATAAACAATATTTAGTATAATCCCATCTAGGTAGGGCAAGTTATTTACATTCTCTGAATCTGAGGTTGCTTACCTAGTATGGCTGGTAGAAACAAGTATAGTAGACCTCTTGCTTGCAACCAAGAGAGATATAATGGGTTGAATAGTGTTGTCCCAAAATTCATGTCCCACAGAACCTCAGAATTTGACCCTATTTGGAAATGGGTCTTTGCCGAGGTAATTAGTTAAGATGAGTCATAATGGATTAGGGTAGACCTTGACTCCAACGACTTGTTTCCTTACAAGATAGGAGAGGACATGGATACAATGAGTGGGTGGTCATGTAAAGATAGGGGGAGAGACTGGAGCAATGGAGCTATAAACCAAGAAACACCGAGGATTACTAGAAGCCACCGAAAGGTAAGAAGAGAAAATGAAGGATTCTGGGGCCTTCAGGTGGAGCATGATCTTGCTAACACTGTCATTTTGGCTTTCTAATCTCTAGAAATGGTGACACAATAAATTTCTGTTGTTTTATTAAATGAGCCACTTTGTGGCACTTTGTTTTGGCAGCCCAAGGATATTAATACCACAGAATAATGGTATTGGATTTAAACACTTACCTGAAACAACCACCACCACCACCAGACTAAAATAAACAAAATAAAGATTTTCACAACAATGAACATCAGATAATGAAGGTCAGTGACCTAACAGATAAGAAATATATGAGATGGCACTATGACTGTCCCAGAATACTGCCTTGAGAGTTTCCAGGTCATAACACAGAGGGAAAATTCTGGTAGAACCCAAAAGAATCCTAGAGTTGAAGAGAGGAAACCAAGATACTAAGGAACCAAAGTGGATAGATTTCACAGAAAAGAATGGCATTAAGGAGAAAGCTGTACAGAGAGAGAATTCTGAACTTCTGCAGAAACTTCATAATTCATGGGCATTACGTAGAGTACTCAGAAGGGTTTTGCCCTGAAAGTAGGAAATAAGTTTTAGACTAAATGCTGCTTATCTCCACACCAAAAAATCATAATAGAAACATTCAAAAGGATCAAACTGCTTCCAAGTAATTTAATTATTACTTGAAGTAATAGAACAGAATAGAACAGAAGAAAGTTCAAAAATATTTTTAGGAATAAAAAAAAATAAATATCCAACACCAAACAATATAAATTTCACACTGTCTGGTAGTCAATAAAAAATTATCAGCTCTTCAAAGAAGCAGGAAAACACAATGTAAAAGGAAAAAAAAAAAAAACAGCCCACTGAAACAGACACCAAGGTTAGAGTGTTTAGAGAGAAACATTAAAACAGACATAACTGTTTTCCAGATGTTCTGAAACTTAGGTAGAGACATGGAAGATATAAAAAAGATTCAAATTAATTTCTAGCAATGGAAACTATAATGAGTGAGATGGGATTATACTATATAGGATTGACAGCAGTTTAGAGATTGGAGAAGAAAAGATTAGTGAAATTGAAGACACAGTCATAGAAACTTTCCAAAATTAAACAAATGGAAAAAAAAAAGACCAAAAATGTAAAGATTATCAGTGAACTGTAGAATAATTTAAAGTGGCCTAATATACCTATAATTAAAGTCCCTGAAGAAATAATAACCAATAAGTTTTGAATATGATAAACATTATAAACCCATAGTCCTAGTAAGTACAATGAACCTAAGAAGAAGTAACATGAAGAAAACTAAAGCAAGGCATATCATAATCACACTTGTCAAAACAAATGATAAAGAGATAATCTGAAAACAGCCAGAGAAAAAAGAAACTTTATACAGACAAAAAAAAAAGAAAAAAAGGAAGGACGACAGAAAACTTGTCAGTAAAAACAATGCAAACAGGTCAAGAATGGAAAAACGTCTTTGGTATATAGAAAGAAAAGTCATCTTCAAATTCTAGCCCAGTGAAAACATTTCAAAAAGAAAAAAATGTCTTTTTCAAACACACAAGAGATAAAATAATTCATCATCAATAAATCTGTCCTGTAAGAATTATTAAAGAAAATCTTTCAGGCACAAAGAAAAACACCAGACAAAAATATGAACCTACTCAAAATAATATCAGTGGATATTTATTTTTTATATAATTATAAAATTAATTATAAAAATAACTTTATTTTTTTAATAATTTAATATCTTTAAAATAAAAATGCTTCTTTGTATACCACCTTACACCAGTTAGAATGGCCAAAATTAATGAGACAGTAAACAATAAGTGTTGGAGAGGATGTGGAGAAAGTGGAACCCTCTTACACTGTTGGTAGGAATGCAAGTTGGTGCAGCCACTTTGTGTGTGGAGATTCCTTAAGAAACTAAAAACAGAGCTACCCTATGGCCCTGTAATTGCACTATTGGGTATTTATCCCAAAGATACAGATGTAGTGAAAAGAAGGGCCATATATATCACAATGTTCATAGCAGCAATGGCCACAATCGCCAACTGTGGAAAGAGCCAAGATGCCCTTCAACAGACAAATGGATAAAGAAGATATGATCCTCTCCATCTCCCCATATGATAATTGACTCTCTCTGCTTGACTTATTTCACTCAGCATAATCTCTTCCAGTCCCATCCATGTTGATACAAAAGTTGGGTATTCATCCTTTCTGATGGAGGCATAATACTCCATAGTGTATATGGACCACATCTTCCTTATCCATTCGTCCATGGAAGGGCATCTTGGTTCTTTCCACAGTTTGGCGACCGTGGCCATTGCTGCTATAAACATTGGGGTACAGATGGCCCTTCTTTTCACCACATCTGTATCTTTGGGGAGATGGAGAGGAGAAGGGAGTTGAGGGAAATTGTGTGTGGGGGGAGATGAACCATGAGAGACTATGGACTCTGAAAAACCACCTGAGGGATTTGAAGGGGTGGGGGGTGGGGGGTTGGGGGGGCCAGGTGGTGGGTATTATGGAGGGCACGCATTGCATGGAGCACTGGGTGTGTTGTAAAACTACGAATTCTGTTACGCTGAAAAGAAATGAAATAAAAAAAATTAAAAAAAAAAAAAAAGAACCTTTCCCCGAAAAAAAAAAAAAAGAAGAAGATATGATCCATGCATACAATGGAGTATTATGCCTCCATCAGGAAGGATGAATACGCAACTTTTTTATCAACATGGACGGGACTGGAAGAGATTATGCTGAATGAAATAAGTCAAGAAGAGACAGTCAATTATCATATGGTTTCATTTACTTGTGGAGCATAAGGAATAACACGGAGGACATTAGGAGAAGGAAAGGAAAAGTGAATTGGGGGAAATCAGAGAGGGAGACAAACCATGAGAGATTGTGGACTCTGAGAAACACACTGATGATTTTGGAGGGGAGGAGGGTGGGGAATTAGGTGAGCCTGGTGGTGGGTATTAAGGAGGGCATGTATTGCATGGAGCAATAGGTGTGGTGCATAAACAATGAATCTTGGAATGCTGAAAAAATAAATAAAATTTTAAAAATGTAAACTATAATATATTGTAGGATTTATGTATGTATATATATGTATGTATATACATACATACATATGTATAACGAATGTTAATTATAAAAACAGAAAGTTGAGAAGGGAAGAAATGGGAGTAATGGTTCTTATCCCACAGATGACATGGTACAATGTTACCTGAAGGCAGACCCAACATATGATAAGTTAAATATGTATACTTGGAGGCAGACAACTTATGATTAATTTAAGATGTATAATATAAATCTTAAAGCAACTGATGGAACAAAAGAGTCATCACTAAGCCAAAAATGAAGATAAAACAGACCAAAACAAACAAACAAGAAAACCCTCATCCATAAGAATGCAGACGAGGAGGAAAAAGAGGGGGAAAAATAAATAAAAGCAAGATTCAACTATGTATTGTGCATAAAAAAATAAAGAAATAGATTAAAAGTACAAGGATGGACAAATATAAAACATGCTAACACTAGTCACAACAAAGCTGGAGTGTCTATATTAATATAAGGAAAAGTAATTTCAGACAAGAGAATATTAGCAGAGATAATGAAGATCATTTCATAATGACAAGAAGGACAAACTAATCAAGAGGACATGACAATCCTGTATCTTTCCATCCTTAAGAGTAAAACTTGAAAATTCATGGAGCAAAACCAGACATAATTGCAGGAAAAATAGTCAAATTCATAAATTTAGTCAAATATTTTAATATTACTCTTGGACTAACTAATAGAACAAGTATAGAAAACACAAGATGTAAAGACTTGAACACATTAGCAACTAACTTCTCAGTGATATTTATAGAACATTACACAGAACAGTACCAGAATGCACATTCAATTGCGCATACAACATTTGAAACCATATCTTACACCATCAAAGTCTCACTAAATTAAAATTTCAGTTCATAAAAAGTATTTTCTTGGAGAGTGAGGAAGATGGCAGTGGAGTCGAGGGACCCTAGGCTTATCTCATCTAACTAGATAACCATCAAATAATCCTAAATACCCCAGAAATCAACCTGACTGAGAAAACAGACTCCACAATCAAAGGGAGAGGAGAGGCCAGGCTGAGGAAGGTAGAAAGTGCAGAAACATGGCTTATGGGAGAAACAGACCATGGGTGCTTCAGAAGGGAGGGAGCCATGGTTGGGGAGAAGGGTGAGAGACAGAGAGAGAGAGAGAGAGAGAGAGAGAACAAACTGGGGAACACACAAAGAGAATGCTTCCCCAATGCCATTGGCTTGGAAAACAAGAGGAACTGAATTTCCTGAGTTCTTGCACAGTGAGGCTTAAAGCCTGGGGTTTTAAAGGTCAGTGGGCTTGGCTGAGTCCTGAGGCCACTACGCTACTCCTAGAGAGAAGCAAACAATGCAGGGGCAGGCAGTGTGGAAACAGCAATCTGAAGAACCCTTGGGACACGCAATGGGGAGATTATTTGCTCTTCTCAGAGCATGTCACTGAGAGGCAGCATTCACAGAGACATCTCTCTGGGAACAAAGGGACTAGATGGTGCCATTTCCCACCTCTGCCCCTCAGCATAAACAGAGAGCCCCCTGTAGGAAGCAGCACAGTCCCCACACTGGCTAACTTGCATATACCAGGCCCTACCCTACTGTGCTCTGGTGGGACGGCCCATGTAAGTCAAGCTTGCCTTAGTCCCAGTGGGGTGGACCTCTTCCACAGAAGTTCAACACAACTCCTGCACACACCATGTTTCCCAACCAGAGAGTTCTGCAGGGCCTCAGTTCTGGTGGAAGTGGTGATAGATCTCATTTCATAAGCAGACCACATGACACCTAGTTAAAACTTGCCACATTCAGGTGAGGAACCAAACGCTGCCCACAGCAGGCAAGGAGAGCCTCTGCAGATGACTGGCCTGAAGGACAGAGCAAAACTCAATAGCAAGGCTCATGAAGCACATACCAGAGACACTCCTTGAAGGGCCAGGCCCTGGGCACTGTATGACCTCTTCATCATAAGGCCATTACTTTGAGGAACAGGAGACATAACTGGGTTTTGTAATATACAGAAGAAGGCAGAGACATAGACAAAAATGCCAAGATGGAGGAATGTATCCCAAATGAAAGAGCAAGATAAGACCAAGGCCAGCAATCTAAGTGAAACATATATAAGTAACATGCCATATGAAGAATATAAAGCAACAATCATAAGGATACACACTGGGCTTGAGGAAAGAATAAAAGACATCAGTGAGACCCTTATCACAGAGATAAAAGAGTTAAAAATGAATCAGAGATGAAGAATGCAATAAGATTGGAAACAGGCTTGATGCAATGAAGTGGGCTGAAAGAAGTAGAGGAATGAATTAGTGACATCAAAAAGTAACAGAAAATAATGAAGCTGAAGAAAAGAGAGAAAGAATAATTATGTAACATGAGAATAGACATAGGGAACTTGTAAGTGACTCCATCAAACGTAATGACATTTTTATTATAGGAGTCTCAGAAGAGAGAGAAAAGGGAACAGAAAATTTATTCCAAGAAATAATAGCTGAAAACTTCACCAGTCTGTGGAAGGAAAGAGTCATCCAGACTCAGGAGGCACAGAGAAATCCCATCAAAATCAACAAAAGCAGGCCAATACCAAGACATATTATAATTAAATTTGTAAAATAGAGTGATAAAGAAAAAAATCTTAAAAACAGCAAGACAAAAGAAGTCTGTACCTTACAAAAGAAGATCCATAAGGGTAGCTAGAGATTTCTCAACAGAAACTTAGCAAGCCAGAATATAGTAGTATGATATATTCAAAGTGCTGAATGGGAAAAATCTGCAGCTAAGGATACTCTATCCAGAAAGGCTATCATTCATAATAGAAGGAGAGATAAAGGGTTTCTTAGACAAATAAAATCGAAAGGAGTTCATGGCTACTAAGCCAGCCCTGAAAGAAATACTAAAAGGGCCACTTTGAATGTAAAGGAGAGACCAAAAGTGACAAAGACAAGAAAGGATCAGATGAAATCTCCAAAAACAACAAAAAAACAATTAATAAAATGACAATAAATACATGTATCATATTACTTTGAATGTAGATATAATAAAGGCTCCAATCAAAACACATTGGGTGTCAGAATTGAGATATCTCTATGTTCCCTATAAGAAGCTCATTTTAGCCCTGCAGACTGAAAGAGAGGGAACAGAGAAAAAATTGTCATGCAAATGGATATCAAAAGAAAGCTAGAGTAGCAATATTTGTATTAGACAAATTAGACTTTTTTAAAAAAGATTTTTATTTATTTGACAGAGAGAAATCACAGTAGACAGAGAGGCAGGCAGAGAGAGAGGGAGGGAAGCAGGCTCCCTGCTGAGCAGAGAGCCCAATGCAGGACTTGATCCCAGGACCCTGAGATCATGACCTGAGCCGAAGGCAGCGGCTTAACCCACTGAGCCACCCAGGCGCCTGACAAATTAGACTTTAAAACAAAGACTGTAACAAGAGGTAGATAATGCACTATATCATAATAAAGGGGGCAATCCAACAAGATCTAACTACTAAATATTTATGCATCCAACATGGAAGAACCAGAATACATAAAACAATAAAAATATAAAGGAACTGATTGATAACACGGTAATAATAGGAGATTTTAATATCCCACTTACATCAATGGCCATATCATCTAAACAGAAATCAATAAGGAAACAATGGCTTTGAATGACACACTGGACTAGATGGATTTAACAGATATATTCAGAACACTCTACACTAAAACAGCAGAATACACATTCTTTGCAAGGGCACATGGGCATTCTCCAGAAAAGATCACATTTTAGATCAGAAATCAGATCTCAACAAATACAAAAAGACTGAGATCATACCAGACACCTTTCTGACCACAACATTATGAAACTAGAAATCAACTACAAGAGAAAAATTGGAAAGACCACAAATACATGAAGGTTAAACAACATGCTACTAAACAATGAATGGGCCAACCAGGAAATCAAAGAAGAAATTAAAAAAAAAAACCATGGAAACAAATGCAAATGAAAACACAATGATCTAAAACCACTGGGATGCAGCAAAAGTGGTTATAAGAGGGAAATACATAGCCATACATGCCTACCCTAAGAAGCAGGAAAATCTCAAATAAACCACTGAACCTTACACCTAAGGGAGATAGAAGAAGAACAAATGAAGTCTAAAGCCAGCAGCAGAAGAAAATAATAAAGATCGGAGCAGAAATAAATGATATAGAAACAAAAAAACAAACAATAGAACATATGAATGAAACCAGGAGCTGGTTCTTCGAAAATATTAATAAAATTGATAAACCTCTAGCCAGGCTTATCAAAAAGAAAAGAGAAAGGACCGGAATAAACAAAATCACAAATGGGAGAGGAGAAATAACAATTAATACCACAGAAATACAAACAATTATAAGAGAATATTATAAAAAACTGTAAGCCAACAAACTGGACAATCTGGAAGAAATGGATACATTCCTAGAAACATACAAACTACCAAAACTGAAATAGGAAAATATAGAATACTTGAACAGACCCATAACCACCAAAAAACCTGAATCAGTAATCAAAAAACTCCTAATTCCAAGGCCAGATAGCAAAGTCTACCAAATATTTAAAGAAGAGTAAATACCTACTCTTCTCAAACTATTCCAAAGAGTAGAAAAAGAAAACTTCCAAATTCATTCTATGAGGTCAGAATTACCGAATACCAAAACCTTACCCTAAGGCCAAAACCAGATAAAGACTCCACTAAAATAGAATTATAGGCCAATGTCCTGTATTGATAAACATGGATGCAAAGATTCTCAATAAAATGCTAGCAAACTGAATCCAACAATACATTAAAAAAATCACTCATGACAATCAGGTGGGATTTATTTTTGAGTTGCAAGGGTGGTTCAGTATTTGCAAATCAGTCAACATAATATAGTACATTAATAAAAGAAAGGACAAGAACCATATGTTCCTTTCAATAGATGCAGAAAAAGCATTTGACAAAGTACATCCGTTCATGATAAAAACCCACAACAAAGCAGGTTTAGAGCAAACATACTTCAACTTAATAAAGGCCATCTATGAAAAACCCAAAGCTAAGATCATCCTCAATGGGAAAAAACTGAAAGCATCTCCTCTATGGTCAGATACAAGACAGGGATGTCCACTCTCACCACTGTTATTTAACACAGTACTGGAAGTGCTGGCCAGAGCAGTCAGACAACACAAAGAAGTAAAATACACCCAAACTGGCAAGGAAGAAGTACAACTTACACTATTTGCAGACGACATGATACTCTACATAGAAAACCCAAAAGACTGAACCCAAACTGCTAAAACACAAATTCAGTAAAGTCACAGGATACAAAATAAATGTACAGAAATTTGTCGTATTTCTATACATCAATAATGAACCAGCATAAAGAGAAATTAAGGAATCAATCCCATTTATAATTTCACCAAGGGACACCTGGGTGGCTCGGTCTGTTAAGCATCTGTCTTCGGCTCAGATCGTGATCCCAGGGTCCTGAGATGGAGTCCCACATTGGGCTCCCTGCTCTGCGGGGACCTGCTTCTCCCTCTCCCTGCTCTGCCTGTTCTGCCTGCAGCTCTCCATGCTTCTATTCTCTCTCTGACAAATAGATATAAGATAAAATAAAATAAAATTTCACCCCAAGCCATAGATACCTAGGAATAAACCCTATCCAAAGAGGTGGAAGACCTATACTCTGAAAACTATAAAACACTGATGAAAAAGAAACAGAAAATGACACAAAGAAATGAAAAGAAATTTCATGTTCACAGATTGGAAGAACAAACACTTTTTTAAAAAATATTTTATTTATTTTTGAGAGAGAGAGAGGAGGAGGAGGAGGGCAGGAGCAGGGAGAGGGTCAGAGAGAGAAGCAGACTCCCCACTGAGCAGGAAGCCTGATGTGGGACTCTGATCCCAGGACTCTGGGATCATGACCTGAACAGAAGGCAGATGGTCAGCAGACTGAGCAACCCAGGTGCCCAGAACAAACATTGCTAAAATGTTTATAATACCCAAAGCTATCCACACACTTAATGCAATCCCTATCAAAATACCAACAGCATTTGCACACAGCTAGATCAATCCTACAATTTGTATAAAATGACAAAAGACTCCGAATAACCAAAGCAACCTTGAGAAAGAAAAGCAAAGCTGGGGGCATCTCAATTCTGGACTTAAAGTTATACTATAATGCTGCAGGGATCAAAACAGTATGGTATTAGCACAAAAATAGACTCATATATCAATAGAACAGAATAGAAAACCCAGAAATGAACCCACAACTATATGTTCAATTAATCTTGGACAAAACAGGAAAGAATATCCAACAGGAAAGAGACAGTATCTTTAACAAATGGTGCTGGGAAAACTAGACAGCAACATGCAAAAGAATGTTTTATTTGTTTTTTGTTTTTTTTAATCACTTTGTTACACCCTACACAAAAATAAATTAAAAACGGATTAAAGATCTAAATGTGAGACCTGAAACTATAAAAATCCTAGAGGAGGACAAGACATTGACCATAACAACTTCCTTCTAGATATGTCTCCTGAGGCAAGGGAAACAAAAACAAAAAAAACCTAGTGGGACTTACCAAATAAAAAGCTTCTGCACAGCAAAGTAAATAGTCAATAAAATTAAAAGACAACCTCTGAAATGGTAAAAGATACTTGCAAATGACATTATCTGACAAAGGGTTAGTTTCCAAAATATACAAAGAACTTCTACAACTCAACACACAGAAAACAATAACAATCCAATTAAAAAGTGGGCAGAAGACATGAAGAGACATTTTTTAATAGAAGACACAGAGATGGCAAACAGATACATGAAAAGATGCTCAACATCACTCATCAGGAAAATTTAAATCAAAACTACAATGAGATATCACACCACACCTGTCAGAATGGCTAAAATCAAAATCACAAGAAGCAACAGGTTTTGGCAAGGATGTGGAGAAAGGGGAACCCTCTTCTTGCACTACTGGTGGGAATGCAGCCACTCTGGAAAATAGTATGGAGGTTCATAAAAAGTTAAAAATAGGGGTGCCTGGGTGGCTCAGTGGGTTAAAACCTCTGCCTTCGGCTCAGGTCATGATCTCAGGGTCCTGGGATTGAGCCCCACATCAGGCTCTCTCCTCAACAGGGAGCCTGCTTCCTCCTCTCTCTCTGCCTGCTTCTTTGCCTACTTGTGATCTCTGTCTGTCAAATAAATAAATAAAACCTTTAAAAAAAAAAGTTAAAAATAAGCTGCCCTATGATCCAGCAACTGCACTACCCAATGAATAAAAAAAAATTAATTCAAAGGGATAAATGCACACTGATGTTTACAACAGCATTATCTCAATGGCCAAATTACAGAAACAGCCCAAGTGTCCATCAACTGATGGATAAGGAAAATGTGGAATGTACACACACACACACACACACACACACAAACACATATGCTGGAATATTACTTAGCCATCAAAAAGAATGAAATCTTGGCATTGCAACAACATGGATGGAGCCAGAGTTTAATGCTATGCAAAAGAAGTCACAAAGATGAATACCATATGATTTCATGCATGAAAAATTTAAGAAACAAAACAAATAAGCAAGGGGAAGAGAGAGAGAGATGAACCAAGAAACAGAATCTTAACTAAAGAGAACAAACTGATGGTTACCAGAGGGGAGGTAAAATGGGGGAATGGGTTAAATAGATGATAAGGATTAAGGAGTGCCCTTTGTATGATGAGTACCAGGAGAATATGGAATTGTGGAATCACTATATTGTACACCTGACACTAATATTATGCTGTATGGTAACTGGAATTTGAGTGAGAAGTATTTTCTCTAACAGTAATGGGATTACATTACTGAGAAATCCCTAAATATTCAGAAATAAAATAACTCCTTTCTAAATAACCTATGGGACAAAGAAGAAATAAGAGATCAATTGAAAGATGTTTTGAACAGAATAAAAATGAAAATAAAAACAGGATATATCATGGAAAACACAAAAGATTCCACTCCAAAACTGCTAGAACTCATACAAGTGTCAGGATATAAAATCAATGCACAGAAATCAGCTGCTTTTTTATATATACCAACAACAAAACAGAAGAAAGAGAAATTAAGGAGTCGATCTCATTTACAATTACACCCAAAACCATAAGATATCTAGGAATAAACCTAACCAAACAGGCAAAGAATCTGTACTCAGAAAACTAAAGTACTCATGAAAGAAACTGAGGAAGACACAAAAAAATGGAAAAATTTCCATGCTCATGGATTGGAAGAACAAATCTTATGAAAATGTCTATGCTACCTAAAGCAATCTACACATTGAATGCAATCCCTATCAAAATACCATCAACTTTTTTCCAAGAAATGGAACAAATAATCCTAAAATTTATATGGAACCAGAAAAGACCCCGAAGAGTCAGAGGAATGTTGAAAAAGAAAGACAATATTGGTGGCATCACAATTCCAGACAATTCAAGCTCTATTACAAAGCTGTAATTATCAAGACAGTATGGTACTGGCACAAAAACAGACACATAGATCAAAGGAACAGAATAGAGAGCACAGAAATAGACCCTCAACTCTATGGTCAACTAATCTTCGACAAAGTAGGAAAAAATGTGTAGTGGAAAAAGTCTCTTCAACAAATGGTGTTGGGGAAATTGGACAGCCACATGCAAAAAAATGAAACTGGACCATTTCCTTATACTACACACACAAAAAAGAGACTCAAAATGGATGAAAGACCTCAATGAGAGGAATCCATCAAAATCCTTGAGGAGAACACAGGCAGCAACCTCTTCGACCTCAGCCACAGCAACTTCTTCCTAGAAACATTGCCAAAGGCAAGGGAAGCAAGGGCAAAAATGAACTATTGGGACTTCATCAAGATCAAAAGCTTTTGCACAGCAAAGGAAACAGTCAACAAAACTAAAAGACAGCCAACAGAATGGGAGAATATGTTCGCAAATGACATATCAGAAAAAGGGCTAGTAACCAAAATCTATAAAGGACTTACCGAACTCAACACCCATAGAACAAATAATCCAATCAAGAATGGGAAGAGGACATGAACAGTCATTTCTGCAAGGAAGATATCCAGATGGCCAACAGACACATGAAAAAGTGCTCAACATTACTTGGCATCAAGGAAATACAAATCAAAACAACAATGAGATACCACCTCACACCAGTCAGAATGGCTAAAATTAACAAGTCAGGAAATGACAGATGCTGGTGAGGATGCAGAGAAAGGGGAGCCCTCCTATACTGTCAGTGGGAATGCGAGCTGGTGCAGCTACTCTGGAAAACAGTATGGAGGTTCCTCAAAAAGTTGAAAATAGACCCTATATTTTCAATATACCCTACAACCCAGCAATTGCACTACTGGGTATTTACCCTAAAGATACAAATTTTAGTGGTCCGAAGGGGCACATGCACCTGAATGTCTATAGCAGCAATGTCCATCAACAGATGAATGGATAAAGAAGATGTGGTATATATACACAATGGAATACTATGCAGCCATCCAAAGAAATGAAATCTTGCCATTTGCAATGACGTGGATGGAACTAGAGGGTTTTATGCTGAGCAAAATAAGTCAATCAGAGAAAAACAATTATCATTATGATCTATCTGATATGAGGAATTTGAGAGGCAGGGTTGGGGGCTTTGGGGGGTAGGGAAGGAAAAAATGAAACAAGATGAGATCAGGAGAGAGACAAACCATAAGAGACTCTTAATCTCAAGAAACAAACTGAGAGTTGCTAGGGGGTGGGAGGGGTAGGAATGGGGTGGTTGAGTGATGAACATTGGGAAGGGTATGTGCTATGGTGAGTGCTGTGAAATGCGTAAGCCTGATGATTCACAGACCTGTACCCCTGGGACAAAGAATACATTATATGTTAAAAGTAGTAATAATAAAATAAATAAATAAATAAAAGATAAAAAATGACCTTGAAACTAACAAAAACCAAACACAACATACCAAAACTTAAAGTACGCAGCAAAAGCAGTATGAAGAGGGATGTGTATGGCCATAAATACTAACATGAAGAAAAAATAAAAAGAAAAAAGAAAAATCTCAAACAACCTAACTTTACACCTGAAAGAACTAGAAAAAGAACAAATGAAGCCCAAAGTAGTTTAATGAAGGAAATCACAAAGATCAAAGCAGAAGTTAATTAGAGAAGAGAAAAACAACAGAAAAGATTCAGCAAAACTAATAGTTGGGGTTTAAAAAGATAAAGTTAAAATTTAATGGACTTACAAAGGAAAAAAGAAAAAGGATTGAAATGAAATTACAAATGAAGGAGGAGACATTACGATGAATATAACAGAAATACAAAGGATCTTAAGAGACTATGATAAATAATTACAAGCCAAGTGGATATCCTAGAAAAAGAATAAATTTCTAGATACATACAACCTATCAAGACTGAATCATGAAGAAAATCTGAATAGACCAATAATGAGTCAGCAGATTGAACCAATAAGCACAAACCTTGCAAAAAGAAAAGCCTAGGACCATATGGCTTCACAGAATACTCCTACCAAACATTTAAAGAAGAATGAATGCCAACCCTCAAACTCTTCCAAAAGTTGAAGAGTTACCCTGATACACAAAGCTAGATAATGATACTACAAGGAAAAATATAAAACAAAAAACTACAGACCAGTATTGTTGATGAACAGAGATATAAAAATTCTCAATAAAATACTAGCAAACTGAATGCATAGCACATTAAAAGTATCACATAGCACAACCAAGAAGGATTTATCCCTGGGATGCAAAGATGGTTCAGCATACACAAATAAAAAAATATGATACATCACATTAATAGAAGACAAAAATCACATGGTCATCTCAATAGATGCAGAAAAAGCATTTGACAAAATTCAGCATCCTTTCATATTAAACTCCTAGGGACAGGAAGTAGTTAAACTGAAAATTCTACTACGAACACCATACTCAACAGTGAAAAACTGAAAGCTTTTACTCTAAGATTAGGAGCAAGACAAGAAATGCTCACTCTGGACACCTTTAATTAATATAATACTGGAAGAACTAGCCAGAGAATTTAGACAAGAGAAAGAAAGAAAGGCATACAAAATTGGAAAGGAAGACATGAAAATGTCTCCGTTTACTGAAGACATAATCTTATATCCTTAAGACTACTAAAACACTATTAGAATATGGACCACATCTTCCTTATCCATATTCAGAATAAATGAATTCAGTAAAGTTTCATGATAAAAAATCAATACAAAAATCAGTTGTACTCCTCCCATACACTAACAACTATAAAAGGAAATAAAACAATCTCATTTATTATAGCATCAAAAACAAATAGGAATAAATTTCACCAAAGAAGTGGAGGATCTATACACCGAAAACTGTTAAGACACTAATGAAAGAACTCTGAAGACACAAATAAATGTAAAGATATCTTGGGCTCAAGGATGGGATGAGTTATTATCATTAAAATGTCCATACTACCCAAAGACATCTATAGAGCCATGTCCTCTCTCAAAATTCCAATGTCAATTTTTCACAGAATTCCAATTTTTCACAGAAATAGAAAAAAAAATAAAAAATTCACATGAAACAAAAAATGACTCAAAACAGCCAAAGCAGCCTTTAAGAAGTATAAAGCTGAGGCCTTATACTTTGTTTTTAAAATATATTACGAAGCTATGGTAATCAAACAATATGGTGTTCGCATAAAAATAGACATAATAGAACAATGAAACTAAGAGCTCAAAATAAACCCACATATAAAGGTCAACTAATATTTGACAAGAGAGCCAAGGATACTCAACAGGGGAAAGGACAGTTTCTTTAAAAAAAAGGGGGGGGGGTGCTGGGAGAACTGAATACTCACATACAAAAAAATGAAATTGGACCCTTAATACCACTCACAAAAATGAACTGGACTTACAAAGGAAAAAAGAAAAAGAACTGAAATAAAACAATCCTTAGAATTAAGGACTTGAAAATGTAAAATTCCTAGAAGAAAATAGAGGAAAAAAAGTTCCTTCACATCAGTTTTGGCAATGATTTTTTTGGAAATGACACCAAAAGCACAACCAACAAAAGCAGTTATCAAGTGAGACTACATCAAATTAAAAAAGCTTTTGTACAGCAAAAGAAACAATCAACAAAATGAAAAGGCAACCTACAGAATGGGAGAAAATATCTGTAAATCATGTATCTGATATGGGGTTAATACCTAAAAGGTGTAAGAAACTCAAACTCAATAGCAAAAAAAATAAAAAATAAAAAAAAATCTGATTTAAAAATGTACAAAGGCTCTGAATAGACATTTTCCCCAAAAGATGTACAAATCATCAATAGGTAAATAGAAAGGTGCTCAACATCACTAATAATCAGGGAAATGCAAATCAATACCACAATGACAGATAACCCCATACCTCATAAAGCAGAATGGCTATTATTAAAAATAAACACTATTAAAATAAAACACTATTAAAAAGATAAAGATAAGTGCTGGCAAGGATGTGGAGTAAAAAGAATGTAAATTGGTAGGAAATTTAAACTGCACTCTTGGTAGGAATGTAAATTGGTGTAGCCATTATGGAAAAGAGTATGGAGGTTTCTCAAAAATTTAAAAATAAAACTACCATATGATCCAGCAACATCATGCCTAGGTAAAAGGAAATGAAATGATGATCTCAAAGAGATATCTGCATTCCTATGTTCAGTGAGGCATTATTCACAATAACCGAGACATGAAGCAGCCAAACTGTCCATTGGTGGATGAACAGATAAAGATGTGGTATGCACACACACACACACACCCTGAAATATTATTCATCAAAAAAAGGAGGATATTCTGCCATTTGTGACAACACAGATGGACCTTGAGGGAATTATTTTAAGTGAAGTCAGACAGAGGAAGACAAATATTGTATATTCTCACTTAATATGTGGGATCTGAAAATACTGTACTCCTAAAAACAGAGTAGACTGATGCTGGGTTGTGGGGGAAAGGGTAAGACCTTGGTTAACAGGTACAAACCTCCAGTCATAAAACGAGTACGTTCCAGGGATCTAATGTAAACCATGGCAACTACAGTTAACAAAACTGTGCTGCATATTTGAATGTTGCTATGAGAATAGATACTAAAATTTCTCACCATAACAACAAAATGGTAATTATGTGAGGTGAAGGACATTTTAGCTAACCTTACTGTGGTAAACATTTCTGCAATGTGTGTGCACCAGATCATCACACTGTGTGTCTTCACCTAACACAGTGTTATATGTCAATTACACCTCAACAAAACTAGAAGAAAATCAATAGTCAACTACAAAGCAGGAGTCGAAGGCACACTTAAAATCCCCACATTATTCTCACTAATGTTCATAAGACTTTGCATCTCCTACAATGATTGTGAAACCATACTACTGAATTGTTGAGCTCTCAATAAACCTCAGAAAGAAGAAAGAAACTTTTATTAATCAAGAGAAGTATTTTGAAAAAAAATTTTTTTAAAGATTTTATTTTATTTATTTGACACACAGAGAGAGAGAGAGAGAGAGAGAGATCACACGTAGGCAGAGAGGCAGGCAGAGAGAGGGGAGAAGCAGGCTCCCTGCTGAGCAGAGAGCCCGATGTGGGGCTCGATCCCAGGACCCTGAAATCATGACCTGAGCTGAAGGCAGAGGCTCAACCCACTGAGCCACCCAGGTGCCCCGTATTTTGAAAAAAATTTTTAACAATTTCTAGGAAAACAAGTTAAACAAGATATTAGTACTATTAGAACTAATATTAGTTAATATTAGTGTTCAAGGGATCAGATTGTCATTATTGAAAAGGACAAACACTGGATTCAAAAATCCTTTCTGAGGGGTGCCTGGGTAGCTAAGTCATTAAGCAGCTGCCTTCAGCTCAGGTCATGATCCCAAGGTCTTGGGATCAAGCCTCGCATCAGGCTCCCTGCTCAGCGGGAAGCCTGCTTCTCCCTCTCCCACTCCGCACTGCTTGTGTTCCTTCTCTGGCTGTGTATCTCTCTGTTAAATAAATAAATAAAATCTTTAAAGACAATCCTTTCTGAGTAAATAAATTACAAGTATATACACATTTAAGAGCTGATTAGGGCCTTTTTGTGGAAAAATAGCAGAATGAAACTTAAAACATTATTACACAAGCTAAAAACAAAAGAATTTACAGCATATTAAAATTTAGAGAATTTTCAATTTTTCTGATACTAGTTTTACTGATCTGAAAAAAAAATGAACAAAATTAATGTAGTATAAGCACTTTGTTGTGTCTCTCATTGCTTAGGAAATCATACCTCGTAAGAGTTGTTCCTGTTTTACCACAAGCCCCTGGTATTTTTTAAAGGTTTTTTCATAATCTTTTCTCAAGGTTTGGTTTTCAGGGTCTTCATCAAGTAAGCAACTTAAGTTAAGGATCATCCATACTCACTGAAGCAAAGAAAATCTACTGAAAAATACTATGAAGAATAGTACTATTATATATTTTTAAAAATTTTAAATCTTTAATATATAATATGTAATCCCCATTATAACCTTAAAGAAAATCTCTGTATATACAAAGGGATATGAAAGGGAATTTGAGAATGCCACTACAAAATAAAATCAATTACATACACACACACAAATCAGTGCTGGGGAATAAAGAAACAAACTATAAGACATGCAGAAAACAAATGGCAAAATATATTATGTATTCATCAGAAAGTACTGTAAATATAAGTGGATTAAGTACCCCAGTTTTACCATAAATTGTCAGAATGGATATATATACTCTGTATAAGACATTCAATTTATATTTATAAAGACTCAATACCATGAAAATGAGAGGTTGTGAAAAATACATAATCCATGCAAAGCACATACAGAAAATTTTGGAGTTATATCAATATCAGACAAAGTGAACTTTAAGTCAGAACTTCTTAAGAGATAAACAGACATTATGTATTAGTTATAGTTGAATTTGTTTTTTTAAAAAAGATTTTATTTATTTATTTGATAGAGAGCACAAGTAGTCAGAGAGGTAGGCAGGGAGAGAGGAGGAAGCAGGCTCCCCGCTGAGCAGAGAGCCTGATGCGGGGCTCAATCCCAGGACCCTGGGATCATGCCCTGAGCCAAAGACAGAGGCTTTAACCCACTGGGCAACACAGGTGCCCCTTATAGTTGAATTTGAACTAAGAATATATAACAATTATAAACATATATGCGCCAAATATCAAATTCCCAATGTATGGAAAGCAAATATTGGAATAACAGAATGGAAAACTAGTTGGAGACTATTTTACAATAATAGTTGGAAACTTCAGTATTGCTCTTTCAATAATGGATTGAACAGCCAGAAAGTAGTTACATTAAAAAAGGAGGTGGGTCTTTTAGAATATTATAGACTAATCAGCCTTAACAAATATATACAAAATACTTCCCTAAACAATATCTGAATATGCAATTTTCTTAATACATATGGACCAGTCTCCAAGATTGAACATACGTTAGGCCAGGAGACAAGTTGTAATAAGCATTAAAATATTGAAACATATAAAATACTTTAAAAAAATTTTTTTTAATTTCATTTCCTTTCAGTGTAACAGAATTCATAGTTTTACACCACACCCAGTGCTTCATGCAATGCGTGCCCTCCATAATACCCACCACCTGGCTCCCCCAACTTCCCACCCCACGCCCCTTCAAAACCCTCAGGTTGTGGAGATGCAACATGGGGGGTTAGGGGGGTAGGAAAAGAAGAAAAGAAACAAGATGGGATTGGGAGGGAGGCAAACCATAAGTGACTCTTAATCTCACAAAACAAACTAAGGGTTGCTGGGGGGACGGGGGGTTGGGAAAGGGGGGTGGGTTAATGGACATTGGGGAGGGTATGTGCTATGGTTAGTGCTGTGAAGTGTGTAAACCTGGCGATTCACAGACATGTACCCCTGGGGATAAAAATACTTTATATGTTTATAAAAAATAAAAAAAATTATTAAAAAAAAAACCCTCAGGTTGTTTTTCAGAGTCCATAGTCAAATAACACGGAGGACATGGGGAGACAGAGAGGAGAAGGGAGTTGAGGGAAATTGGGGGGGGGGGAGATGAACCATGAGAGATTATGAACTCTAAATTATCTTTTTCTGATAAAAACGTAATGAAGCTTAGCAAGGAATAACAGAAGAAAAACTAGAACTCAATTATATGGATATTAAATACACTATCAAAAAATAAGAGGCTTAAGGAATCACAATGGATATTTAAAAGAAACAACTTGAAGCATATGAAAGCAAAATTAAAGATACTGAAACATTTGAACTCCAGATAAAACAGTGCGAAGGAAGAACTGCAGTAAACACTTAAATTGAAAAAGAAATTTCTCAAATCAACAATAAATGTTATAACTTGATCACCTAGAAAAAGAAAAAAGTTAAATCTAAAGCTAATGAAAGGGAAGCAATAATAAAGATCAGAGCAGAGATAATAATAGTATAGAAAAAGCATCAAAGAAATACATCAAAAGCAAGCAGGATTCTTTGAAAATTAACAAAACATTAGCTATATTTTTTTAACATTTTTAAAAAATTTCTTTTCAGCGTAACAGAATTCATTGTTTTTGCACCACACCCAGTGCTCCATACAATGCGTACCCTCCATAATACCCACCACCTGGCTCCCCCAACCTCCCACCCCCCGCCCCTTCAAAACCCCTCAGGTTGTTTTTCAGAGTCCATAGTCTCTCATGGTTCATCTCCGCCTCCAATTTCCCTCAACTCCTTTCTCCTCTCCATCTCCCAATGTCCTCCATGTTATTTGTTATGCTCTGCAAATAAGTGAAACCATATGATAATTGACTCTCTCTGCTTGACTTATTTCACTCAGCATAATCTCTTCCAGTCCCGTCCATGTTGCTACAAAAGTCGGGTATTCATCCTTTCTGATGGAGGCATAATACTCCATAGTGTATATGGACCACATCTTCCTTATCCATTCATTCGTGGAAGGGCATCTTGGTTCTTTCCACAGTTTGGTGACCGTGGCCATTGCTGCTATAAACATTGGAGTACAGATGGCCCTTCTTTTCACCACATCTGTATCTTTGGGGTAAATACCCAGTAGTGCAATTGCAGGGTCATAGGGTAGGTCTATTTTTAATTTCTTAAGGAATCTCCACACTGTTCTCCAAAGTGGCTGCACCAACTTGCATTCCCACCAACAGTGTAAGAGGGTTCCCCTTTCTCCACATCCTTTCCAACACACGTTGTTTCCTGTCTTGCTAATTTTGGCCATTCTAACAGGTGTAAGGTGGTATCTCAATGTGGTTTTAATTTGAATCTCCCTGATGGCTAGTGATGATGAACATTTTTTCATGTGTCTGATAGCCATTTGTATGTCTTCATTGGAGAAGTGTGTGTTCATGTCTTCTGCCCATTTTTTGACATGATTATCTGTTTTGTGTGTGTTGAGTTTGAGAAGTTTTTTATAGATCCTGGATATCAACTTTTTGTCTGTACTGTCATTTGCAAATATCTTCTCCCATTCCGTGGGTTGCCTCTTTGTTTTGTTGACTGTTTCCTTTGCTGTGCAGAAGCTTTTGATCTTGATGAAGTCCCAAAAGTTCATTTTTGCTTTTGTTTCCTTTGCCTTTGGAGACATATCTTGAAAGAAGTTGCTGTGGCTGATATGGAAGAGGTTACTGCCCATGTTCTCCTCTAGGATTCTGATGGATTCCTGTCTCACGTTGAGGTCCTTTATCCATTTTGATCAGTGATATTGGTCTGAAACTCTCCTTTTTGGTGGGGTCTTTGCCTGGTTTGGAGATCAGGGTAATGCTGGCTTCATGAAAAGAGTCTGGAAGTTTTCCTTCTGCTTCAGTTTTTTGAAACAGCTTCAGGAGAATAGATGTTATTTCTTCTTTGAAAGTTTGGTAGAATTCCCCAGGGAATCCATCAGTTCCTGGGCTCTTGTTTTTTGGGAGGTTTTTGATCACTACTTCAATCTCGTTACTAGATATCGATCTATTCAGGTTGTCAATTTCTTCCTGGTTCAACTTTGGGAATTTATAGTTTTCCAGGAATGCATCCATTTCATCTAGGTTGCTTAACTTATTCACATATAACTGTTGATAATAACTTCTGATGATTGTTTCTACTTCCTTGGTGTTAGTTGTGATCTCTCCCTTTTCGTTCATAATTTTATTAATTTGAGCTTTCTCTTTTCTTTTGGATTAGTGTGGCCAATGGTTTATTGATCTTATTCTTTCAAAAAACCAGCCTCCAGTTTCACTGATACGTTCTACTGTATCTCTAGTTTCTACCTCATTGATCTCTGCTCTAACCTTGATTATTTCCCTTCTTGTGTGTGGAGTTGGTTTGATTTGTTTTTGATTCTCCAGTTCTTTAAGGTGTAAAGACAGATGGTGTATTCTGGATTTTTCAAGTTTTTTGAGGGAGGCTTGGATGGCTATGTATTTCCCCCTTAGGACCGCCTTTGCTGTATCCCATAGGTTTTGGACCGACGTGTCTTCATTCTCATTGGTTTCCATGAATTGTTTAAGTTCTTCTTTGATCTCCTGGTTGATCCAAGCATTCTTAAGCAAGGTGGTCTTTAGCTTCCAGGTGTTTGAGTT
>PISX010004478.1:39977-74289 GCA_004024625.1 Mellivora capensis | reverse complement strand
AGGAATACTCTCAGTCTTTTGGTATCAGTTGAGTCCTGATTTGTGACCCAGTATGTGGTCTATTCTGGAAAAGGTTCCATGTGCACTTGAGAAGAATGAGTATTCTGTTGTTTTACGGTGGAATGTTCTGTATATATCTATGAAGTCCTTCTGGTCCAATGTGTCATTCAATGTTCTCGTTTCTTTACTGATTTTCTGCTTGGATGATCTATCTCTTACTGAGAGAGGCATGTTAAGATCTCCTACTATTAATGTATTCATATCAATATGACTCTTTATCTTGATTAGTAGATTTCTTATGTAATTGACTGCTCCCATATTGGGGGCATACATATTTACAATTGTTAGATCATCTTGGTGAATAGTCCCTTTAAGCATTATGTAGTGTCCTTCTGTATCTCTGACTACAGTCTTTAGTTTAAAATCTAATTTATCTGATATGAGAATCGCTACCCCGGCCTTCTTTTGAGGCCCATTGGCATGAAAGATGCTTCTCCATCCCTTCACTTTCAGTCTGGGTGTATCCTTAGGTTCGAAATGGGTCAATGATAGACAACATATGGATGGGTCCTGTTGTTTTATCCAATCTGCAACCTGTGTCATTTTATGGGCACATTTAGGCCATTCACATTGAGAGTGATTATTGATACTTTTTTATTGACATCGTGTTACCTTTGAAGTCTTTCTTTCTGTACATTGTCTCTATATTTCTGTTCAATGATATTCTTAAGATTTTTCCTCATTTATAGAACCGCCCTTAATATTTCCTGCAGTGTCGGCTTGGTGGTCGCATACTCTTTTAAGCCTTGCCAGTCTTGGAAACTCTTTCTCTCTCCATCCATTTTTATGTCAGTCTTGCTGGATAAAGTATTCTGGGTTACATGTTCTTCTCATTTAGTGTCCTGAATATATTTTGCCAGCCCTTTCTGGCTTGCCAGGTTTCTATGGACAGGTTATTTTGATGGGCTTTCCTCTATATGTAAGGAGCTTCTTTGTCCTAGCTGCTTTCAAGAGAGTCTCTCTACAATTATAATTCCTCATTCTTACTATCAGGTGTCTCGAGGACTTTCAAGAATCTATAATCTTGGGAGGAGACCGTTCTGCCTCTAGTACATGAATGCTGGTTCCATTCGTGAGATTGGGAAAATTTTCATGGAGAACCTGTTCCTCTATATCTTCTAGACTTCTTTCCTTCTCATCTCCTTCAGGGATTCCAATAATTCTGACACTGGAACGTTTCATGGCATCATTTATTTCCCTAATTCTGTTTTTGTGGCTTCTAAGCTGTTTGTCCCAGGCTTCCTCCTGATCCTTTCTATCTGCTTGTCCTCCAGATCACTAATTCAATCTTCTGTCTCAGTTACCCTAGCTTTTAGAGAATTTAGATTAGATTGGAACTCACTGAGAACATTGTGAACATTATCTCTGGTGGCTTTCAGTTCTGCCCTAATCAATTCCATTTTGTCATCCATGGCTTTCTCCAACCTAGCTATTGCCTGGATAGTTGTTAGCCTGAATTCCCTTTCCGACATATTGTCTATGTCGGTAGCCATTAGCTCTGTTGCAGAAGGCCCATCCTCTGAATTTTTCTTCTGTTGGGCATTCCTCCTCCTAGTCATTTTGGTGAGAGATGGCTGAATGGATGTAGATGGATGTATCGACCATGGTGCAGTCAAGGTGTACCCTGGAATGCTTCTGAGCAATCAAGAGTCCCCACCCAAATGAAAGAAAAAAAGTGAGAAAGAGAGAGAGAGAGAGAGACAGGAAAGAAAAAAAAAAAGAAAGACAAAAGAGAAGGCTCAGCCCAAATGGGTCCCAAGGTAAGATTTATGAGGTATACAAACAAAAAAAGACTGATAAAAGTATATGACAAGTGGGAAAAAAAATTATATATATATAAAACCAGGACAAACACAAATACACAGAAACACTGGTGGAAGAAAAAGATGGGAGAGTGGTTATAAATTCTCAGTTTCTCAGTGTGGGTGAGGAAGGTTATTTTGATTCTTCCTGGATGTATCTTGATATCTTTGTTAAAAGACTCAACTTTCCTAAGATAAAGGGGGATTAAAAATTGGTTTACCTATAGGGGTAGCATTGATTGGGGAAAGGGGATTACATTGAAGTTTAACTCTATATGAATATTAAAAAATTTAAAAAAGAATGAACTAAACTAAAATTTAAAAAAATTTAAAAAATAGAAAAGCAAAATAAAAACACAGGTATATGTATGTATATGTATCAAAAAGTTTAGGTTAAAAGGTAATATGGAATTTGATGTACTGGAAATATCACTGTGATGGTAAATATTATCTGTATAAAAAATAAAAATTATCTATATTAAAAAAAAAAGAACCAGAATAGTGGGAATGAATTAAAAATAATAGTTGTATCTATGAAGTAGTAGTGGTTGTTTTCTTGTCGCTTTTTTTTCCCCCCGGTTGGCTTTCTGGGGGAGGGGCCTGCCGCGGGGGTTTTCAGGCGGTGTTTCCTGAGTTAAGTCCTCCCACCCCCCTCAAGGGGGTGGGCTCTGAGGAAACTGGTTTTTCAGGCTTTTGTTCTCTGGAGGTTTTTATGTCTGTTTGTTCGTTTGTTTTCTCTCGCCTTGACAGCTTTTGATGGTCTTTGGAGGTTTAGAGGAAAGCAAGCTGCACCCCGACCTCCCTCCCAGAGAGAAGCCCCAGTCTGTTCCCCTCTGGGTGCTGCAGAGCAGATAAGTTCCCCCTCGGCCGCTGGCAGAGCAGGTTCCCAGTCGCGGTCCCTGGGGACACAGGGACTCCTGCTTGTACCCAAAACCACCACAGCGGTGGCTGTCTGGGCAGCTCTGGACCTCCAGAGAGGTCCCCAGCAGCGATCGCACCCTGAGATTCTCCTGCTGGGCGGGCAGGGAGTACTCAGCCTTTCTGGGACCTGCGCACGCCTCTCTCAGGGGAGGGTGTGGGGCTCGTCTCAGGCTCTGACAGCGCGGCGCGGTGCACGCATGGGGGCTGCAAGAAGGCTGTTTCTGCTGGCTGTCGAGGCTCCCAGCCCCTCACGGGAGCCGCACCCCACGCACCCTCAGCTGCGTTCGCTCGCAGCTCAGGGAGCAAGACCTGGTTTCTCCGCCGCACTCTCTCTGGCTCAGCGCCAGGGGTGTCTGTCCTCGGTGGGGGACTTAAGCCCCTGTCCCTAACCGTCCCGATTCCCACAATTACCCCCCCGCGATCCTTTGCTCTTTCTGAGTGCTTTCAACCAGACTCCCAGTTAGTGCTGCTCCCCAGTTGCAAGGCGCTCTCGGATTGGGGTATCACTTCCCAATGGGTCGCTTCTGGTGGCTCCTCCCCTTTTTGTTTCTTTCCTCATCCCAGTCCGACGTTCCCGCTCCGCTTTACCTGCCCACCGGCGTCTTCTGCCCCTGTAGAGATCCAGACGTGTATGATTCTGATCTCAAGCTGATTTCATGGGTGATCGAGTTCTTTGGTAGGTCATCAGCTCACTTTAAGGTACAGGTTGAAAAGGCGCCTCCTCCTAGTTCTCCGCCATCTTGTTTCCCCCAGTACTATTATATTTTATGTGCAGTATTATCTAGCTATTTTCTCTAACCAATCATTTAAAACTCAAATATTCATCTTTGCACAGTAACTGTTAGAACTTCTTAACCAAGGGCTCAAAGATATGCTTGAAGACCTTGGATGAACACATGTTTGGGTTGTTACCAAATACCTGAATTCCCAGAAATTTTATGCAAATATCTTACAAATGCATACAAGTCTCTTTCAACATATTAACAAGTGGATCCATGAACCAAAAGGATTACTGTGTTAGAGAGTGTTTTGGATAATAAGAATACTAAATTCCACCTCAGACATATGCCCAGAATATTCAAAGAATGTTGATTAGATCTAAAGCTTTTTCATACCCTCTTAAAGACTTGATAGCAAAAGACAAATATCCCGAAGCTAGAGGTCAACAAAAATTTTAAATTACATCTTATGGCCCCAAATAATCTCCTGGACACCTGTAAAAATAATCAATTATTTCACTGTGACTTCAGGATCCCCAAGCACTTAAAAACTTCCTCCTTGTTGACTGCTGCTTGTGTCAAAACACAAGGAATCTCCTGCAATTCAGTATGTCTTATAATCCACGATATGTCATAATTTAATTGAAGCATTTTTTCCCATTCTTAGTGATTCATGAATAATGATGCCTCTTACAATCAATGGTAGCTGATACTTGTAGGAATAAGATATGTCAGTTCCTGTCACTGAACAATCACAAAATATAAATTAATGATTGCTAAAAGTTCCATTAGTAGTTTTCTCCATACCCTACCTATTTAATGAATTTTGGGTATATTTAGGAGACTTGTGACTCCAGAAATGATCTAAAGTCTCCAGGATTATTGACTGTCCACAGAGTTTAATTCAACACCAATCTAGAATGTCCAAAGCTCATAGCACAAATGGAAAATTTCTATACCTGGAAAGATCCTAACTAAGAAAGGTCAAAGCTGTTTGAGTGTTAGGGTACACTTTTAGATTATCATGAGGATTCCATGATGGAGAGGCAAGAAACATATGATACTCTGCACAATAGGAATACTACTTTTACTTTTTAAAAGAGATCAATAAATATGGGGTTCAAAGGAAAATTACCAGTATGGTTACTGAGTAAGCCTTATGAAAAAGCAAGGGCCTTCAATCTAGAAAAATTAAACTGTAGAAGCAATATGATGAATATGTTCAAATACAAGAAATGTGATGTTTAAGAGACTCCCCTTAAATCTATATTGCTTTAGCATGCAAGATCGGATTCAAGGGACAGAAGTTATTGACAAGTGGATTTTAGTACACTAAAGCAAATAATATTAGGAATAAATAGGATATCAAACCACAGAATGAACTAAATCGATAAGCAGTGACATTGTCAAAGAAGACAGTAAATAACCAATTTGTAAGGGAAGCTGCAGAAAAGATTCCTGTATTGAAGGATAGGTTAAAACAGATCATTTTTTAAGATTCTTTTCTTTGGTTCCATCATTCTGCAGGCCTCTCAAATGTATATGTATTAAGAATTTTTGCACTTATTAGCAAAATAGAATTTAAAACTCTGTTCACCAAATTCATACCCATTCCAAAGTCACCTTATGACATAGACAGAATTACATAAACAACAGTGGTGAGCCAGACTTCAGCTAACCAAAGGACCTGAGGGGACATAATGATATAGCTACTTAGAGACTCACCAGTTCAATTACCTAGGACCACTATTATCTGCTCCTTCTATCTTAACAACTAATCAAAGAGATAAAAAACATACATCAAACTATATTCATTCTGATAGTCTCACTCTTCATCTTAACCTTCAACACTCTTTTATTTTTCCAAATAATGTAAACGGCAAGAAAACCCCCAAGATATCCCACCCATCCAAAGCTCACAGCAACAATACTGGGGTAAAATGCCACTTTAAAAGGATATCAGCCTTCTTCTTCTTAGAGAGTTCTTCTTGCCACAGCTCATGTCTTTTTAATTCATGATCAATGATATTCATACAGAGAGCTCCAATTTTATAGTGAGTGATAAGTCCATGAAACTGAGAAAAGCTTTAAAGAAGAGATTTTAGTTATGTATTTGAAGCAATGTTTTTTACATTCAGGAAAGTTATTTTGGATAAACACTTGAATATTGGTACAATTAATGTAGAACATTTAATAAATGAATACATCCATGGTATACTATGAAGACCTGAAATTATAAGATTACTTTATATATATTATCCTTACCTGAAATAAAATTATTTTTAAGTTAGAAATGAAATAAAATGCATTTTTTGCAGTCAACCACCATTTTAACTATGCAGATACTCTCAAAGTTTCAGACTGCTGTAAAATAAAACTAGTAACGCAACAATACTAATATTAAATAAAATATAGATTACCAGAGAGCAAGCCAGTAAAATATTAGTAATCAGGTTTTTACATGTTTCCTACACAATTCATTCATACATGTATTTACTCAATAAATACCTATCTGTTAATGCTGGCACATTTTTAGAATAGAGGCAATTCTCTGGAGATTGGCTAGAAACTTTTCACGATGTCTCAATAAATATTTTTCTAGAGAATATATGTATATAAATAGCATATATGGATACATAACAGTTATATATACATTTACACATACATATATATACATATACAAATATATATACACACATATACATATATATACTGGCACTTACTCTGGGTCATGCTTGCTTTACTCTAAAAATTATCCAAAAATAGTATTACTATTACTATCCAGTTTACAGATGAGGAAATTGAGGCACAGAATTATGTAATCAAGAACACACAGGCAGTAAACAGCAGTACTTGGATTCAAATTCAGTCTATTTCCAGAGTCCATACTCTTAAATTCTAAACCAATTTACTATCCTATTCTGTGTGTACACGCATGGGTCAGTATAGACTGAATGAAGGACAGAACAATGGAGAGGACAGAGAAAGGGAAAGAGAGTAAGAGTTCAGAGGCAGGGCATGGGCAGACACACAGGAAGACTGAGCAAACCCATAATCCACAATCCAAACCACTGACAGAGTGAAACACAGATAGACTTCTACTTTTATTTCCTTATTTTTATACTTACCTGGAAAAGCAAAAAAAGATGTAAATTATATTTGTAGCTAACTCAACACTTTGTTTCCAGTCTTCTCTTAGGACTCTTGCTAATGCACCAAGGGCAGTTTCTAAAGAAAAAAGGAACATGCAAAAATGATCAATCGCCTTGCCTGTGGTATAAAGGGTGATTGCTTTTAAATGTCTACTTATTAATAAATAACAAAGCTAAGACAGAATTGGGACAAAAAAGGAGGATGCTTCTTCCCAACACAGAAAGCTATTTTTAAAACTGAAATACAACTTTTACTTAGAAACCCATATCTATGATTTAGATAAAGTAACATAATAAGGATATTATGGGTGACAAAATAATAAAAAGACCATTTCTTTCTTGTTTGTATTTCCACTTGTAATCTTGCTACTGCAGTGACATTTTTTGTTTGTTTGTCTTTTTACATCTGATTTAATGTGTTTGTGAAGAAGGAAAAAACTAGAATGAGCCTAAAAAAAATGAGCAATTTAGCAGGCTAACACTAGTTCCACTGAAGCAAATTAATAACCAGCTAAAGCTTATACACACAAAAATAAATCTATTTTAGTATTACATTAAATTAATGCCAACAGACATAAATAAAACAAATCTTTTCCACAAAATTAGCTTCAGGGTAGAATAAACATCTCTGCTAGATTTTTATCTTTAGAAGGGGAAAAACTTAATGAACTGATTAATGAGAATTACCATATGCTAAGTAAACATAAAGCAATGAGACCAGTTTCAAATTAGAATTGTTATATGGCTTACCAAATCTTAAAATATTAAAGCATTAAAGGAAATATCTGTGTGTTATACAGAGATCATAATTCAACTTTCTATAATAGGCACTCAGAATCTACTGTACTTCATGGACTGAGTTATAGTATTTGTTATGGTAATGAAAGTATTCAACTTATTTGTGCTCTGTGGCCATTCAGATTATGAAACAAGTATCATTAATTTACTTAGTGAGGCATTTTTCAAACTAGAAAACATCCTTTAATTTCATAATGTTATTTATATTCACAATGCAGATTTCTGGTATACCATACGATCTGAACAAAACTTCTGGAGTGAAGTAAATAGATAGGCAATATGCATTAACATGTAAAGGCTCCACAAAGTTTTACTTAATAAATAATCTAGTTAACTCTATTTATCCAGCATTACTATTTCACCACTATAATCCAAGGGAAACAGTATTTCTTAGAATATACAGTTGGCCCTTGAACATACTGGCTTGAACTGTGTGGGTCCATTTATATGGGGATTTTAAAAAATAAATATGTATTTTATATTATGATTGAAAAGTAAGGTAGAAGTTGCCAAATGACTAGAAGGGCAGGCCAAGGAGGGATGCAGTGAAGCCTGAAATAGTAGGGCTCTTGCATGCTCCTGGCACTCCTCACCCTACTCACTATCACTGAGGTCTTGAACTGAGAGATGCAAAGGAACCAGCTCTGGGGAGAGATTCTCACCACGGTGGTGGGGCAGGGCCAGTCACGGGCCAAAATTGTCCAAGGACCACAGAATAACCTGCCTTTCCCTTACACACCGCCCCCCTCTCCTCCCCCAGGGTAATAGGTCCAGAACACTGGAGCCAAGAGCACCAAGTGGGAACCTAGCATGTAGAATGGACAGCAGGGGGGTGCTGTCCACGGTGCTGAAAGCTCTCCAAAGTGGGGAGCTAATACATCCAGGGAACTGGTAGTTCACCACTTGACAGCAACTCCTATAAGCAGAAACTGTATTAGAACTTCATAAAGGGGGTCTGATGGAGCAAGCAATCTAGAGAGACAGGTAAAGGTGTTCTGCCTTCCCTTTAATTATAATTAAAATTCCATTATAATTTTTAGAGCACATGATAAAGTGATCTCAAAAATCTCAAAATAATATATTCAAAAAATGTTCAAGACCAGTTAACACCCATTTTTTAAAAATCAATAAATTGGAACATTTCTCCTACCTATTCTAAAATTCTATTCAAAATACAAAACAAAACATCACATGCACATTATCAAATAGATCAATAGAAAAGAAAAGAAAGCATTAAAACGTACCTATGAAAGTATCAGAACAGTACATGGCACAGAATAAGCTTTCAAGAAGTATCTATTGCATAACTGAATGCCAGGCATTTAACAGAAAAGGCATTTCAAATCTTTGGAGGAAGAAGGAGTTATTCACTAAGTAGGTTAGAATAACTGGCCATTGAACATGCAAAAAACTTATACCTCTACCTTTTACTTTCAACAAAAATGAATTCCAGAACCAAGCATTTCTGAAACAACCAACGTAAAGACCTCCAAAAATCCACTCCTCCACAAGTGAATTAAAACACTGGTAAAAAGTGCCATTAACTTTTTTAGAATCCTGGTAATTAACTACATTTTGCAACAGTTAAGAAATATGGCTGAACTTTAGTAAGAGCAGTAAAAACTCTCTTTCAACTAGCCCTAATTCTATCCCCTCTGTAACTTTGTGGAAGCCTTGAAAACCAACAGCACTGCAATTTTAATATCTGTGAAAAGGAGCCATAGCAGCAACTGGAAGAGGCAGAACAATTTGGCACTCCTGAAAACCCCTACTTCAGTGAGTTGTCACTATGTGACCTATCTGGATATTTGTTGGAAAGCTCCATTCTCAGGGTTTGTATTTATTTCACCTGACTCAGAAATTGATTTGTACGGGTTTATACCCAGGGCATTTGTGGAAAACCACTGATGGCAACATTGTAACTGCATGTGGTAGCCTTGCCAGTTGGGGTTAACAAGAGTCTGACCAAAATCCTAAAAGGGAAAACCCGGGGAATGAGATATTTACAAGGTCTTTGAGAAGCTCCAATAAATTCCTGGGAAACTAGAAGGCCATATACATGTGCAGGAATGTGCTGATACCTGGGAAAGACTTAAGAAAGATCTACTCTCTCATCTCTGGCCAACCCTGAGGCAGTGGACAAGCAGAATTAAACGCTAAGGCCTTGGGAGTTCCTGGCAGGCTCCATCAGTACAGCATGAGACTCTTGATCTCAGGGTCATAAGTTCGAGCCCCACCCTGGGTGTAGAGATTAACTAAATAAGTAAAAAAAAAAGTTTAAAAAAAAAGTAAAGGCTAAGGTCTTGTAGTAAACTATCTGCTTAAATACTGAAGACATGCTCCAACAGACACATAGACAAAGCCCCCCAGCAGAGGTTGGGACACTTAGGGCCAGGCATTTAAAAAACTTCTATCCA
Organism: Mellivora capensis; assembly: GCA_004024625.1. Lineage (NCBI taxonomy): Eukaryota > Metazoa > Chordata > Mammalia > Carnivora > Mustelidae > Mellivora > Mellivora capensis. The sequence continues at coordinate 64,420 of PISX010004478.1, read as the reverse complement.
GGGGTGCCTGGGTGGCTCAGTGGGTTAAAGCCTCTGCCTTTGGCTCAGGTATTGATCCCAGGGTCCTGGGATCGAGCCCCACATTGGGCTCTCTGCTCCGCAGGGAGCCTGCTTCCTCCTCCCTCTCTGCCTACCTCTCTGCCTACTTGTGATCTCTGTCAAATAAATAAATAAAAATCTAAAAAAATTAAAAATAAAAATAATAAAAAACCTCTATCCAATCATTAGTCAACACTAAACTAACTGAGCTAGAAAGCTCCAGTGGCAGCCAAAGAATACAGACTTTTCAGAATTAACCCAAGAAACTCATTAAACCAACAGTAAATATAACAAGCTCTAGGAGTGCCCCAAAGTATTTCAACAACAATAAAAACTAAAAGACATAGGAGAAACAGGATACTATGTCCTGTACTCAGTAAACACTGGAGTCAATAGGAATTGTCCATGAGGAAGCTTGGATGTTGAATTTATGAGACAAAGACTTTAAACTAGCTATTGTAAATATATTCAATGAACTAAAGAAGACTATCCAAAGATTTAAAGTATGGGAAGGGGGACGCCTGGGTGGCTCAGTTGGTTGGACGACTGCCTTCGGCTCAGGTCATGATCCCGGAGACCCGGGATCGAGTCCCGCATCAGGCTCCCAGCTCCATGGGGAGTCTGCTTCTCCCTCTGACCTTCTCCTCGCTCATGCTCTCTCACTGCCTCTCTCTCAAATAAATAAATAAAATCTTTAAAAAAATAAAAAATAAAAAATAAAGTATGGGAAGGTAGGAGAATGATGTCTCATCAAACAAATAATATCAATAAGGAGATACAAATCACAAAATATGAGCCAAATGAAAATTCTGGAGTTATAAAGTACAACATCTGAAATGAAAATTTTGTCAGAAAGTCTTAACAGCAGATGTGAACTAGAAAAAGAAAGAATTGACAAATTAAAAGGCAGGCCAATTAAGATTATCCAGTCTAAGAAACTGAAAAAAAAAAAGAAAAAGAAATAGAGCCTCAAATACATATAGGGCACCAAACAATCATACTAACATGGTGTCCCAAAAGGAAAGGAGAGAGAGAAAGGAGCTAAATGGATATTTAACAAAATAATGCTCAAAATTTCCCAAGATTGATGAAAAACATGAATCTGCAGATCCAAGGAGTTCCATGAACTCCAAGCAAGACAAACTAAAAAAACCTAAACACATCATCCTCATACTGGTAAAAGCCAAAGGCAAAGAAAATGTTGAAAGCAGCAAGAAGAAAGCAGTTCAATAGTCATACAGGATCCTTAATAAGATTAACAGCCAATTTCATATCAGAAACCATGGAGACATGAAGACAATGGGGTGGTATAGTCAAAGTACTAAAAGAAAAAGACAGTCAAACAAGAATTCTACACCCAGCAAAACTACCATTCAAACACCAAGGAAAAATTAAGTCATTCCTATTCCTAGGTAAACAAAAATTTAAATAATTTGCTGATATTAAACCTTCCCTATGAGAAATACTAAAGGGAATCCTTCAGGCTTAAATGAAAAAATACCAGGGAAGAACTTAAATCCACACAAAGAAATAAAGAGCACTGGTAAAAATAACTAAATAAATAAATAAAATAATAAATAAAATAAAAAAACAGTATAAACATATTTCTTTTTTTTTTAAAGATTTTATTTATTTTACAGAGAGAGATCACAAGTAGGCAGAGAGTCAGGCAGAGAGAGAGAGAGAGGGAAGCAGGCTCCCTGCTGAGCAGAGAGCCCGATGTGGGACTCGATCCCAGGACCCTGAGATCATGACCTGAGCCAAAGGCAGCGGCTTAACCCACTGAGCCACCCAGGCGCCCAGTATAAACATATTTCTGATTGTACTTTTCTGATTAAAAAACTCATACATTAATAATTATATTACTGTGCTGATAGGCAAATAATGCATAGTGATGTACCTTGTATTAATATAATAGTACAAAGGAGTGGAGAGGGAATACAGGTATATTGGAGCAAAGTTTTTACATACTATTCAAGTTAAATTACTATTAATTTGAACTAGATTATTTTAATTTAAGATGGTAACTGTAATTCTAGGGCAAACACTCAGAAAAGAATTCAGGAAAACATAATAAAAGAACAGCAAAAGGATTAAAATGATATACTAAAAAATGCCCATTTTAAATAAAAGAAGGCAGTAATAAGGGGCTATAGAAACAAAAATGATGAAAGATACAGAAAACAAATACAAAGTGTTAAATAACAAGCTCACTTTATGAACAATTACATTAATGTTAAATAGATAAAACACTCCAATCAAAAGGGAGACTGGCAGAACTAAAAAAAAAAGCATGATCCAACTATATACTTTCTACAATACAAACATTTTAGATTCAAAGGCACAAATAGGGTGAAAGTAAGCAGATGGAAAAATATGATATAAAAAAGAGACAACAGATTGAGAGAAACTATTTCTAAGCACATAAAAGAAAAAGGATATAAGTGATATAAATTTGTATACTAAATTATTTATGTAAAAAGGATATATTTCTATAAATAGAAATATAAATATATGTACAGTCACACACACACACACACACAAACACACACGAATACTTAAGACAGGAATACAGACTTCACAGGGTTGAAATTCCAAAAGTCAAGTGACATGAGGAAAAAAGCAAATTTCATTAGAAATCAGGCAAATGCAACTTAAAACAAAGAGAAGTTGTTCATTACCATAACACAATGTAAAAAAAATTAAAGTTTGATTGCTTTCATATTCTACTGGTCTGGGGACAGAGCAGCACAACCATTCTGGAAGGCAGTTTGGCAAAATACCTTTAAACATTATGACCTGTGTTTCTGCAGGACCTCTGTTTCTGTGTACACACCTTAAACAACCCCTTGCTTGTGATGAAACCAGGAAGGAAGACAAACCATAAGAGACTCTTACTCTTAGGAAACAAACTGAGGATTGCTGCAGGGGATGGGGGTGGGAAGATGGGGTAACTGGGTGATAGACACTGGGGAGGATATGTGTTGTAATAAGCACTGGGTATTGTATAAGACTAATGAATCAAAGACCTGTATCTCTGAAACAAGTAATATATTATATGTTAATTAATTGAAAAAATAAACTCAAAAAATTAAATAGGCTACAGGATTCATGGAATTGAGTTGGAAGAAAAATTAACACAAAATCCTGTGGTTCAGACTACATAAAAACAAACAAAAAAACCTACTTTCTTATTCTTTTAGCCCCAGCTTCTGTTCAGTTTAAATGCAATAGGATTCTGGTCCCTGATGCAGGAACACAAGTGTCAGTAAGTATCCTGGATCCATGCTTTATTTTTCTTTAAAGATTTTATTTATCTATTTGACAGAGATCACAAGTAGGCAGAGAGGCAGGCAGAGGGAGAGGGGAAGCAGGCTCCCCACTGAGCAGAGAGCCCCATGCGGGGCTCGCTCCCTGGCCCCGGAGATCAGGACCTGAGTTGAAGGCAGAGGCTTAACCAACCAAGCCACCCAGGCACCCCTGGATCCATGCTTTAAATAGATGGCTTTATGTCTGAAAGAAGAAGGAGGAGGAGAAGAAGGAGAAGGAGGATAAGGAAGAGGAGGAGGAGGAGGAGAAGAAGGAGAAGAAGGAGGAAGGAGAGAGGAGAAGGAGGAGAAGGAAGAGAAGGAGAAGAAGGAGGAGAAGGAGAAGAGAATCAGGACAAGGAGATGATGAGGAAGAAGAAATGTACAAAGATATTCACTGGAGCAATATTTCCACAGAAAAATTTGGAAACAATATAATGACCAATGAATATGGCTAAATGGCTAAATGGGATGGCTAAAGCTTATATAAGCTTCATAAAAATCAATACTCAAACATAGTTTAAAAACTAATTAGATTACGGGGCACCTGGGTGGATCAGTTGGTTAAGGGTCTGCTTCTGGCTGAGGTCATGATCCTAGAGTCCTGGGATTGAGCCCCGCAACAGGGTCCCTGCTCAGTGGGGAGCTTGCTTCTCCCTCTCCTCTCTGCTTGTGCACTCTCTCGCTATTTCTCTCTCTCAAATAAGCAAAATCTTTTAAAAAATTTTATTATATATATCCATGTGCATGTAATCTCAAAACATTACTGTAAGAGAAAAAATTAACAAAAAGTAATGATATTAATATAAATTTTTACAAAATAATACTATATTAAAAATTCATATATATGTATATATACATATTTATGTATGTATGTATACATATATATATATATAAAAGCATATATGAAAAAGATGTAGAAGAATGAACACACTCCAAATGCAGATTATAGAGTAATGGTCAACAGGGGTTCATGTGTAATATTCTAATTCTTTTTAAAAAATATATGAGTTGGAACCAGATGGACATCACAGATATATTCAGAACATTCCATCCCAAATCAACAGATTATACATTCTTTTCTAGTGCACATGGAACATTCTCCAGAAGATATCACATCCTGGGTCACAAATCAGGTCTCAACCAGTACCAAAAGACTGGGATCATTCCCTGCATATTTGCAGACCACAATGCTCTGAAGCTAGAACTCAGTCACAAGAGGAAAGTTGGAAAGAATCCAAATACATGGAGGCTAAAGAGCATCCTACTAAAGAATGAATGTGTCAACCAGGAAATTAAAGAAGAATTAAAAAAATTCATGGAAACAAATTATAATGAAAACACAACTGTTCAAAATCTGTGGGACACAGCAAAGGCAGTCATGAGAAGAAAATATCTAGTGATACAAGCCTTTCTCAAGAAACAAGAAAGGTCTCAAATACACAACCTAATCCTACACCTAAAGGACCTGGAGAAAGAACAGCAAAGAAAGCCTAAACCCAGCAGGAGAAGAGAAATAATAAAGATCAGAGCAGAAATCAATGAAATAGAACAGTAGAACCAAAACAGTAGAACCAAAAGAAGAGTAGAACAAATCAATGAAACTAGGAGCTGGTTCTTTGAAAGAATTAATAAGATCGATAAACCCCTGGCCAGACTTATCCAAAAGAAAATAGAAAAGACCCAAATAAATAAAATCATAAATGAAAGAGAAGAGATCACAACCAACACCAAAGAAATACAAACAATTATAAGGACATATTATGAGCAACTCTACGCATGCAAATTTGACAATCTGGAAGAAATGGATGCATTCCTAGAGACATTTAAACTACCAAAACTGAACCTGTAAGAAATAGAAAACCTGAACAGACCCATAACCAGTAAGGAGATTGAAGCAGCCATCAAAAATCTCCCAACAGGGCGCCTGGGTGGCTCAGTTAGTTAAGCACCTGCCTTCAGCTCAGGTCATGATCCTGGAATCTCGGGATCGAGTCCCGCATCGGGCTCCCAGCTCCATGGGGAGCCCGCTTCTCCCTCTAACCTTCTCAGCTCTCATGCTCACTCTCACTCTCTTTCTCTCTCAAATAAATAAATGCAATCTTAAAAAAAAAAAAAATCTCCCAACAAACAAAAGCCCAGGGCCAGATGGTTTCCCAGGGGAATTCTACCAAGCATTTAATGAATTAATTCCTATTCTCCTGAAACTGTTCCAAAAAAAATAGAAATGGAAGGAAAACTTCCAAACTCATTTTATTAGGCCTGCATTACACTGGTCCCCAAACCAGACAAAGATCCCATGAAAAAAGAGAATTACAGACCAATATCCTCGATGAACACAAATGCAAAAATTCTCACTGAAATACTAGGCAATAGGATCCAACAGTACATTAAAAGGATTATTTACCACAATCAAGTGGGATTTATTCCAGGGCTGCAAGGTTGGTTCAACATCCGCAAATCAATCAATGTGATACAATACATTAATAAAAGAAAGAACAAGAACCATATGATACTCTCAATAGATGCTGAAAAAGCATTTGACAAAGTACAGCATCCTTTTTGATCAAAACTCTTCAAAGTGTAGGGAAAGAAGGTACATACCTCAATATCATCAAAGCCATCTATGAAAAAACCCACAGTGAATATCATTCTCAATGGAGAAAAACAGAGCTTTTCCGCTAAGGTCAGGAACACGGCAGGGATGTCCACTATCACCACTGCTATTCAACATAGTACTAGAAGTCCTAGCCTCAGCAATCAGACAACAAAAAGAAATGGAAGGCATCCAAATTGTCAAAGAAGTCAAACTATCACTCTTTACAGATGATATGATACTTTATGTGGAAAAGCCAAAAGACTCCACTCCAAATCTGCTAGAACTTGTACAGGAATTCAGGAAAGTGTCAGGATATAAAATCAATGCACAGAAATCAGCTGCATTTCTATATACCAAGACAGAAGAAAGAGAAATTAAGGAGTCAATCCCATCTACAATTGTACCCAAAACCATAAGATACCTAGGAATAAACCTAACCAAACAGGCAAAGAATCTGTACTCAGAAAACTATAAAGTACTCATGAAAGAAAATGAGGAAGACACAAAGAAATGGAAAAATGTTCCATGCTCATGGATTGGAAGAACAAATCTTATGAAAATGTCTATGCTACCTAAAGCAATCTACACGTTTAATGAAATTCCTATAAAAATACCATCAATTTTTTTCAAATAAATGGAACAAATAATCTTAAAATTTATAGGGAACTAGAAAAGATCTTGAATAGCCAGAGGAATGTTGAAAAAGAAAGCAAAAGTTGGTGGCATCACAATTCCAGACAATTCAAGCTCTATTACAAAGCTGTAATTATCAAGACAGTATGGTACTGGCACAAAAACAGACACATAGATCAATGGAACAGAATAGAGAGCCCAGAAATAGACCCTCAACTCTACGGTCCACTAATCTTTGACAAAGCAGGAAAAAATGTCCAATGGAAAAAAGTCTCTTCAACAAATGGTGTTGGGAAAATTGGACAGCCACATGCAAAAAAATGAAACTGGACCATTTCCTTACATCACACACAAAAATAGACTCCAAATGGATGAAAGACCTCAATGTGAGAAAGGAATCCATCAAATCCTTGAGGAGAATACAGGCAGCAACCTCTTCGACCTCAGCCACAGCAACTTCTTCCTAGAAACATTACCAAAGGCAAGGGAAGCAAGGGAAAAAATGAACTATTGGGACTTCACCAAGATCAAAAGCTTTTTCACAGGAAGGGAAACAGTCCACAAAACCAAAAGACAACCGACACAATGGGAGAAGATATTTGCAAATGACATACCTGATAAAGGGCTAGTATCCAAAATCTATAAAGAACTTATCAAACTCAACACCCAAAGAACAAATAATCCAATCAAGAAATGGGCAGAGGACATGAACAGACATTTCTGCAAAGAAGAAATCCAGATGGCCAACAGACACATGAAAAAGTGTTCCACATCACTCAGCATCAGGGAAATACAAATCAAAACCACAATGAGTTAGTTACCACCTCACACCAGTCAGAATGGCTAAAATTAACAAGTCAGGAAATGACAGATGCTGGCGAGGATGCGGAGAAAGGGGAACCCTCCTACACTGTTGGGTGGGAATGCAAACTGGTACAGTCACTCTGGGAAACAGCAGGGAGGTTCCTGAAAAAGTTGAAAATAGAGCTACCCCACGACCCAGCAATCGCACTACTGGGTATTTTCCCTGAAGATACAAATGGAATGATCTGAAGGGACATGTGCACCTGAATGTTTATAGCAGCAATGTCCACAATTTCCAAACTATGGAAAGAACCTAAATGTCCATCAACAATGAATGGATAAAGATGTGGTATATATATACAATGGAATACTATGCAGCCTCCAAAAGAAATGAAATCTTGCCATTTGCAAGGATGTGGATGAACTAGAGGGTATTATGCTGAGCAAAATAAGTCAATCAGAGAAAGACAATTATCATATGATCTTGCTGATATGAGGAATTTGAGAGGCAAAGTGGGGGGTCTGGGGGGTAGGGAAGGAAAAAATGAAACAAGATGGGATCGAGAGGGAGACAAACCATAAGAGACTCTTTTTTTTTTTTTATTAAGATTTTTTATTTATTTATTTGACAGATCACAAGTAAGCAAAGAGGCAGGCAGAGAGAGAGGAGGAAGCAGGCTCCCTGCTGAGCAGAGAGACTGATTGATCCCAGGACCCTGGGATCATGACCTGAGCCGAAGGCAGAGGCTTTAACCCACTGAGCCACCCAGGTGCCCCACCATAAGAGACTCTTAATCTCAAAACAAACTGAAGGTTGGTGGGGGGAGGGAGGGATGGAGAGGGTGGTTGGGTGATGGATATTGGTGAGGGTAAGTGCTATGGTGAGTGCTATGAAGTGTGTAAACCCAGCGATTCACAGACCTGTACCCCTGGGGCTAATAATACATTAAATGTTCAAAAAAATTAACATTAAAAAAATATATATGAGTTGTACTAAGGAGGGTACTTATTGCATGAAGAACTGGGTGTCACATGTAAATAATGAATATTGGATCAGTGCATCAAAAACTAATGACATACTGAATGGTGATTAACATAATTATATATATATATATATATATATATATATACACACACATATATATATATGCATAACTTTAAAAATACTTAAAATGTACAGATTTCCTGCTTGGCATATTGGTAACACCTAGGACTTCCTGGACAGTTCTTTGTATACTTTCTCCAAGCTATAAAGTACAGGTGTGTACTGTACGGCCTCCATAAGAGAAGCATGAAAATAGACAAAAAGGTTTTCTCTGTCACGTGTTGGAAAATCAGAGAATTATGACATCTTCCAGATTTTATTTTTGGCAGAAGTATAGTCAGAAAACCATGTATTTAAAGTAATTCAATAATGGTATTACTGAGAAAAAAGATTTTAAGAGCCTATCTCCTTTTTCTTTATTGCCTAGCACATCTAATGAAAGGAGAGCACCAAATACAATATAAATAAATTTATAAAGATTAATATATACTTTTGCTGTGCTACAGAAAGAAAATTAATTTTGGAACTCTAACCAATTTAATAAAAGCATATACATATGTGTGTAAATGTCAGAAGTTTGATATTGTATCCTAACCAAAAGGATAAAAGTCTTCCAGAGCAGAAGAATGAGAAGATACAGTATCATTAATGCTTTATTTTTGTTGTTTAAATTAAATGATTTCTGAATTCTTCAGAGAATATTTAAATGTTATGCTTTTAAGTAAAAAATTTGTCATAAAAAGGTCTGGGAAACAAATGCATTCCTAACTTTGGTATAATTATAGCTTTCTCCTGTACTATGATAGACTTAAAAACCATATTATACAACAATTTTTCTATTTTTAATATTTATAGATATAAATCACCATTCAGTAGTAGTTCTTCCAAGTTATCAGGATTTCGAGCAAGCTGCAGGATCAAAGCAGAACCCCGAACTTTGTCAGGAATATCTTCATATAATAACTCAATGTATTCATCCATATCATTAATGTTAGCAACTTCATCAATCTGAAATAAAGGAAGAGGAATTACTCCAAAAGAACAATATTTAACAAAGCCACTGTTAAAAGAATCACACTTTGTGGTCAATATATTGCCCTTTTAATAACAGATAAGTTTTCAAAGGACTCATTGTAGCCAGCCTCTTGTAGAGGGGAAAATTAGACCTTTGGGCGCTAGGACTCCAATACAAAAGTAGTTATAAACCACATGAAAATGGGAAGTATATAAACAAAAAAACTGCCCTATTAATATAAAGTATCTCAAATTTAATGCAAAATAATTTATATCTACTTCAATAGGTTAAATAATAATTCAAAACATAAGGCAATAATATCTAAAACTTTTCAAAACTTATCAAAATAAATTATGTCTAAAAAACATAACACTACTTTTGTCTGTACGAAATACTAAATATCTACATCTTCCAGGTACTTCTAAGTTGAGTAATTTTTAAAATTTCCATACCTATGTACTGTTACTATATGAATTATTGACAGGAAAAGGCAACAACCTTACAATCAATCAGTTCTGTAGTAGATCAAAATATAGTCTTACCTCCATTCCTTCAAAAGGAGGTGGATCTTTAGGCTTGCTTGATTTTTCCTTTTTTTCTGTAAAAAGATTTTGTTTTTAATGAGAAGAACTGGGTCTTAGAGTTTCTGGGTAATTTTTATTATCAGCAGCTGAGTTTAATTATGGATGAGCTGGAGATCTTAAAATTAAATAGTTTATGGAATCTTTTTTCCAAGAGATAAAAAAATAAAAAAATGTTCATCTATAATTCAGCTGTTCTAATGAGGATACCAAGGATATAAATGAATAAAATCTATAAATGATCCCAAAGTCAAAACTTCATTTCCTTCCACATTCACTTTTTGGGTATGTAAATAGCCAGACTTGCCAACAGCAAGCAAAATAACCCCTTCCTAATTCACATTTAAGGTGGGAGGAGGAAAATCAATAAGGCAAAGGTACATTAATGGGTTGACTAATATAAAAACTGAAATTAAAAAAATCACTTAGGGTATTGAACCACATAAATATTACTGTTTTGTTTCAATCACTTTTAGGGTGCAAGGTTTTTGGCTCTGAAATAGTGAATACCACGTAAAAAAGTTAAAAAAGAAAAATGGAATCTTTTTTAAAAAATAAGTGTGTATTTAACGTAGTAACAGTATTTCATATATGTCTTCAAACATTAATATCTATATAAACAGATGGATTTGGATGGATTTATCCATGTATAGCGACATAAAAATTTCCTCATATTCCTTTAATTTGGGGGGAAGAAGATGAGAAGATTAATTTACCTTGAAAACTCGGTTAAAGGGTTTTATTAGTGAAGTTATTTTAATATAAATGCATTCAGGATTATATTAATTAGGCATTATGAAAGATCTATTTTAACTATACTGTATAACTCAAAATAAGTACACATACATCTTACTAGAGTACAGTATTTCCTTTGCTCACTTTGAACTTATTTAACTTATCGAAGAAGTTATCTCCGTCATTTAAAAAGATATTCTATAACGAAACATTTAATAAAAATTCTTCTTGATAGTATTTTCCTTATAGCACTTATTATGAATAACAATTATACATTGAATGGCAGTGATGTAGTTGGATGCAATCAAGTTCCAATTGCTTATTTTTGCTTTTAAATAAGTTTATAATCACTTAATTCATTTGAAAATATATACTGATCACAGATACTATATTCATGGTTAACTAATAAAAGTATACATTAGACACAGGACATTTTATTTGCTGTGGATAGAGAGAAAAGATTGAATAATTTGAAAAATGTCTAAATTTTCTCTTTTATCTACTTAGTATAATCTTTAGCATTTATAAATTATTTCAAAGACACAATATTTTAGAACTCACAATGGTGAAAGAAATACATGTAAACTTTAATCAGTACTATGAAGCAGAATATGCATTCAATAATCTTAAATGGCTCTCCACTGAAATGTCTGTATTTTTATCTCATTTTTGGTTTACATTATTTGATGTCCTCTAAAAATGATCAATTGCTTAGCTCTAATATTTTAATGGTTTGTTTCTTTATGAGGAAACTAAAGATAGGAGAATGTCAACAAGGAAGACATTAAGAATGAAAAAGCAGTATTTTCCTAAGAAAGAGTAATAAAACTTGTATCTTTAGGATAGTCTAAAACATATAACACATATTTTAACATTTAAATACCTGAGTAACGTGTCACGAAGAAATTTAGAAAATATAAATTTAGTTGGGGTAAATAGATTTTTCTGCCCCAAATTCTCTCCTTTTATTATTCTAGAATCAGTATTATAGACATTTGCTTTCCATTCCCTATTTCAGCACATGCGTACACATACCTAAAACATACACACGTCGCACAGTGTGAAACAGAAACAGATCACTTTGTGTGGAAGCGTCCCGCATAGGGCCTCATATGCAGGAAACTAATAGGTTTATTCTTCCATTCACTTACTTATTTATAGCACTGGCAAAACAAAATAAAGCAATAACAACAAAAAAACACCTACCACTCAAAATCAAAAGCACAAACTATAGTCAAACAACTCTGGTTATGCATTAAAAAGTGAGGAATTCTACGTACCTTTTCCTGACAATGAGTCACGGCGATTCTGTAGATAGTACAACAGCTGCTCCACCTCATTTAACTTCGAGGGATGAATAAGTTTACATTCTTCAACCACCTTCCTTGCCAGGGAAGTTATATCTGTGTTGGCATTGAGACTCTTAAGACGGATGCTGTAAGCATAGCAGAATTTTCCAACTCAGGTAATATCGTAGGAAGTGATAACGTACAAACTACTTCTTTTAAATAGTTTATAAAGCAGTTAAATGTACTTGACATAGACTCTTTCAGTAAAATATAATAAATTATTAGATATAATTAGGCATAGAAAAAATGCAAAGAAATTTCTTTGAACAGGACAAATGAGATAACAAAAGAACATTAAAATCTCTGTTCTAGGTAGGAGAACATATTCAGGGATCTTGTTTTAAAACAGTCCTTCTGGCAATATATATAAAGTCTTTAGTCATTATTGGATGTGAGAATCCATACTGCCAAAAATGAGTAACTTTCTTGACCACACTCAAAACCATTTTTTTTTTAAAGATTTTGTGTATTTATTTGACAGAGATCACAAGTAGGCAGAGAGGCAGTTAGAGAGAGAGCGGAGGAAGCAGGCTCCATGCTAAGCAGAGAGCCCGATGTAGGGCTCGATCCCAGGACCCTGGAACCATGACCCGAGCCCAAGGCAGAGGCTTTAACCCACTGAGCCACCCAGGCGCCCCCATTTTTTTTTTAAGGAGGGCAACACACAATATCAGTATATTCAGATTCAGTTGTTCAAGTGGAACAATTGCCAATGTACACAGATTTGTGATACCAGGGAGAGCCCTGAAGACATAAAATTAGGTTCAGAGTGAAACTCAACTGGTGGCAAAAGACTCTTTAGGCTCTTACAAGCAGATGTACCTATGCAAGGCTTATATTAAAAAAGAGAAACACGGGGCGCCTGGGTGGCTGAGTGGGTTAAAGCCTCTGCCTTCGGCTCAGGTCATGATCCCAGGGTCTTGGGATAGAGCCCCACATTGGGCTCTCTGTTCCACGGGGAGCCTGCTTCCTCCGCTCTCTCTCTGCCTACTTGTGATCTCTGTCAAGTAAATAAATAAAATCTTAAAAAAAAAAAAGAAACATAAGAAAGTAGCCACTGTGTAATTCTTTTTGGTGAAGACGGCCAATTTTTGAAGAGCCATCACGGTATTAGATTAGAGGCAGTAGGACAGAGATCTCCAAAGAAGTGTCTCACACTCAGCATCTGTGAAGCCATTATCTGGAGAGGGATGGAGGGATGGTCTCCTGAATTAAGTGTGGCGCACGGCTTACACATTATTCCCAGCTAAGCAGTCACCCCCAAATCTGGTCCTCCAAGGATTCTACAAGTCACCTAATAAAGGTGCCTTTAATAAATTCCACAAGACTTTAATAAGTTTCCTTTAATGCATAAATTTGATAGAGTGGCATCTAATGTTTGCAACAACCTAGGAATACTTGGTCCATTTAAGTTTTCTTTAATCTATTTACATTTCTACCTTTTAAGTCTTATATACTATTTTATTTTTGTATAATTTTAGCCCCACATTAAGAAGGCACTACATGGGGGCACCTGGGTGGCTCGGTGGGTTAAGCCTCTACCTTAGGCTTGGGTCATGGTCTTAGGGTCCTGGGATCGAGCCCCACATCGGGCTCTCTGCTCAGCAGGGAGCCTGTTCCTCCTCTCTTTCTCTGCCTACTTGTGATCTCTCTCTCTCTCTGTCAAATAAATAAATAAAATATTAAAAAAAAAAAGAAGGCACTACATGGTGCCTTTGTTAAAACTGGTGAACCCATACTGATACATTATCACTAACTGAAGTTCACAGTTACATTAGGGTTCTCTCTTTGTGCTGGTTAGTTCTCTGAGCTTTGACAAATGTTTAATGCCATGTACCCACCATTAAAATCATACAAAGTAGTTTTACTGTCCTAAAAATGCCCTATGCTTCACCTATTCTCCTCTCCCCATCCCTTAGACTCCTGGGAGCCTCTAACCTTTCTACTTTAGTTTGCCTTTTCTAGAATGTCACATAATTGGAATCACATAGTATGTGGTTTTTCTAGTCTGGCTTCTTTCACTTATATGCATTAATACAGTAAGGTACCTCAAATGTGTTTTCATAGCTTGACAGCGGATTTCTTTTTAGTGCTGAATCATAGTTGGTCATATGAATGCACCATAATTTGTTTACCCACTGGCCTGTTGAAGGATATCTGGGGTGCTTCCAATTTTTGACAATTTTAAGTTTTCTATAAACATTCATGTACCAGTTTTTGTGTGGACACTGTTTTCAACTCATTTGAGTTTGTATCTAGGAACACAACTGCTAGATTATACGTTAAGCCTATGTCTAGCTTTGTAAGAAATTGCCAAACTGTCATCCAAAGTGGCAGTACCATTTTATATTCCCACTAGCAATGAATGAGCTCCTATTGCTCTATATCCTTGCCAGCATTTTGGTGGATTTTACCTATTCTTTTATTTTTTTTTAAGATTTTATTTATTTATTTGACAGAGAGAGAGATCACAAGTAGGCAGAGAGGCAGGCAGAGAGAGAGGAGGAAGGAGGTTCCCTGCTGAGCAGAGAGCCCAATGCAGGGCTCAATCCCAGGACCCTGAGATCATGACCTGAGCCGAAGGCAGAGGCTTTAACCCACTGAGCCACCCAGGTGCCCAGGATTTTCCCTATTCTAATAGGTGTGTAGTGGTCTCGTGATTTAATAAAGTAGATTTTTCTATCCTTTTTAGATCTATTTTCTACCAACAAATATAGTAACAATCTGATTCATCTTCTTTCCATCCAAGGTAACAAATTTTCTTCTTTCAGTATATAGGTCTTTCTCCTAAATCCTTCCCTTCTTATAAAAGACAAAGAAGAGGATGCCTGAGTGGCTTAGTCATTTAAGTGTCTGCCCTCAGCTCAGGTCATGATCTGGGTGTCCTGGGATTGAGTCCTGCATCAGGCTCCCTGCTCAGCAGAGAGTCTGCTTCTCCCTCTCCCACTGTGCTTTCTCTTCCTCTCTCACTCTCTTTCAAATAAATAAATAACATCTTAAAAAAAAAAAGACAAAGAAGAAATAGGGCTAGAACTTTTAGAAAATGTCAGCCCTATGCTTACTGATTATACCCACAGTCAAGAATCAGAACCTTCATTATGCAGTCCATACATGTGAAGAACACCTAAAATTCACAAGAAAAATATCCATATTATTTTGGACCATAATCATCAGTATCTCATCAAGAAATCTTCAGAAAACTGGGACTCTGTTGAAGATGGGTTTAAATATTCCTTTGCCTAATAAGGGAAAATGAAATATAGTAGAAGTCTTCTAGATTTGGGCCATAGCACTCACTACCCCAACTTAATGACACTTTCACTTCATTATCTGTCTCAGCTTATAAAAGTGTCCTTTCCAAAACTCTCATCCTTAGCTGCTGGCATTCATTGTTAAAACCTCCGGAACTATCAACAAGCCACATTCTCCTTTTGGTCCTACAATGATTCCTTTCCAAACCTTGTGCAGCCACAGTTGAGTATCACAAGGTTGAATTACTCAGGTTTTTCCCTTACTGAAGTTTAAATCCACTTAGTCTAGCCACAGTTGGTAGTAACTCTTTCCAAGTGGTTGGCTCTCAGGTGAATATATTCTTTGTCTAAAAAGCCCATGGATTTCCATGCAATAACAACATTCTTATTTAATTCTAGCTGAATGAGACTACTGACTGCATTCTTAAGAACTAAAAATGAAATCTCTCACCTGAAATGTGGATATCTGAGGTTCTAAAGGTAAAGACTCTGATCTGCTAGCCTTTTTTGGGAAATCAAATTAGTAAGATCTCAAGAGATTTTCACATGTTCTTAGAATGTACAAGAACTTGGGCAGGATTCACAAACACATTAATGGAAGAGAGGAAATCTCAGAGGACACAGTGTAAGCATGTGTGTATGTGCGTAAGTGTATTTTTCTCCAATTTAGTGAATTATCCAAGGGCTCAGTTATTTTGATGAAGTATCTGTGTAATTTAGTCTCCTAATGCACAAAAAAGAAGTCAGATTAGGGATCTTACTAAGATATCAGGCAGCTTCTCTTTTCAGGTTGCTATATACCAAAGTGTCTCCATGGCAGCACTATTAAAATTTGGAGCCACATCACTGTTTGTGGCTATCCTGTGCACAGCAGGATATTAAACAGCACCCTGGTCTTTATCCACTAGACTGGCAATAGGATCCCTCCAGTTACAACAACTAAAAATGTCTCCAGGCATTACCAAATGTTCTCTGGGGGAAAAAAATCACAACCAGTTGAGAACCACTCTTATATATTTAAAGTGCTTTTCAGTATGCTACACCACCTGGACACAAACTAACACTTTTTTTAACCAGTTAAAATTCTTTTTACTTAGTTCCCAATCAAATTTTTTTTTAATGGAGGGAGAAAAGAAGGTTTGGAGAGAATACTAGGTGATCTCATACCTTCTCTACTTCCACAACACTATAAAAGGAGGGCAAGACAATTACCAGCACAACTATAGGCCAATGAGAAAGGCCATTTCCCAAGGGGCTCCTGAAAGTATTACAAAAGTGGGAAGGAAAGTAGGATGTCAGGAGATGTAAGCTCAATTCAGTGAGTCAGGAAATGCTCATTTTATTAGTAACATCTTTCACAGGGCTAGACTTTTAAGGGGTGAATTCAAAGTACATGCCCCATGTGGGAATTCTGGAACTCATACTATTTTCTACAATTCCAAGGAAAAAGAATACAGACAGGATTCCTCTAATATAGAAATTTCCTAAATTAAGCTAAAAGTCCCACATAAACATATCTTTTATTACCGATTTCACAAGTGGTAGTGTTTTTTTTTTTTTAAGATTTTATTTATTTATTTGACAGAGAGATCACAAGTAGGCAGAGAGTGAGGCAGAGTGGGGGAGGAAGCAGGCTCCCCGCTGAGCAGAGAGCCTGCTGCAGGGTTCAATGCGGGGCTGGATCCCAGGACCCTGAAATCATGACCTGAGCCGAAGGCAGAGGCTTAACCCACTGAGCCACCCAGACGCCCTGCAATTTGTAGTAGTTTATATTCTGTTACAGGATTTTTCTAAATGGGATAAACTAGAGATGATACTTTTCAGCAAGTTCCCATTATGCTTATGTAAACCTGATCTTCTCTGGAATAAATATACTCTATATTTATAGTGTAATATAGTCTCTGCTTCACTAAGATGAAGTATATCTAGAAGAATGTCATAACCATCTATCTATGCAGGTATAAATCAGATGTCTACACAGTTTGTATGAGGTTCACTACTTTCAAAACATACACAAATGAAGAAAACTTACATCTTTTGGCATTCCTTTCGTTCTCCCAACATGGGATCACCCATTTCTCCAAGAATGGTAGCTTCCACTTCATACTGAACAATGAGTGCTTTTTCTGATGGATGTACATCAATATTTCCTCCTTTAACTTTCCTATAAAATAAAAATAGACATAGATTAAAAACTCATAAAAGTTCATGGTTTTTATCTGGTTTCTAGTTCCAAAAGCATGTGGGCTAGACTAACATATGCATTTAAATTAGATTTTCTCTTGACTTGGACCAAGACATAGTCTTTTTCTTCAACTCTGTAAACTCTGTACTATACTTATAACTCTTGATTTTGCAGAAAGTACCTTAATAAATAGCCATACCTGGGAAAAATATATTTACACAAAGAATCATGCATAAAAGCAAGTCAATAAAATATACAAGATGTTTTAGAGAGAATAACCTCAAAAACCAGCAATTCAAAAACAAAGATAGATGCACCCAAATTTATTTTATTTCATATTTTATTTTATGATATATGTATGTATGTATATATGTATGTATGTACATGAGTATTTTTTTTAAGTAAGGCTCCATGCTGGGCATGGAGCCCAATGCAGGGCTTGAACTCAATGACACTGAGATGGAGACCTGAGCCAAGATCAAGATTTGGAGGCTTAACCTACTGAGTCACCCAGGCATCCCCCAAAATTTATATTAAAAAAAAAATCAATCTGCCTAACAATTAGCCTATTAACTATATCACAGAATGATAGAAATTATTTAAACTATAATATTTATCATGTACCATCTTACATAACTGTGTAAATCGTGGCATTAGTACCTAGTCATTCTTCAAATCACATTCAAATTAAATAACAAAAAAAATTAGGGATTATGTTTTATAGTTATGCATCTCAAATTATAGTGTCACTAATAGTTCCCATAGAAAGTTCCTATATACATCATCCTCCCACCTTTCTAAAGTTATACGATGAATGTTTAATTATTGTAAACCGGTGACAAATTAACCACCACCTGTCACCTGGCCATGTTAGAAGGTGACAAAATAAGATGTACTCAAAGAGATTAAGCAATAGAAACAAGACAAATTTCTTACTGTGCTCACAGTTGGTTAGTGGGCATCTCAGCCTGATGAGAAGGAACATAAATACAACGTCTTAAACTGATTCTAATAATCAAACTCAAAGCTTTTCCGTCCATTAGAAATAAGTGGCTTATTATGCACATTTTCTACATAATTTTTTAAATGATCTTTTCATCAGAATTCTTTATGAAAACAAAAAAGGTAAGAACATGAATCTGTATCAGGACCATGACTATGAGTCCAGCCCAGAGACAGGGCAGGAAATCAAATACACCCTAGGGTGTAGTAGGTCAGCAACTAAACTGATGGTAAGATGAATGGAGCAAAGCTGGTTAAGGAATGAAAGCAGCTAGAAACCAGGCAGGCCAGTGAAAATAATTAGGAAGTAAGATAAACACACATATATGAAATAGGATGGTACAGAGTCCAAAAGGTAAGATAAATGAATACAAGTTGAGGGCAGCAATCAAAAGCTATAGAAATGACAGGACAAAAGAACTAAGAAGAGCTTAAAAAAATAGAAAAGATGTACTATATATAGCAAGCACTACACAAACTATATTAACTGTAAAGTAAACTAGTTATTTGCTTCCTGATGAAATGGAGAGCAATCCCACTCATGAATTTCCTATACAGAACGGGATAACCGCTGTATCCAATTTATCCAAGGATATAATATAAGTGCAGATCCTAAGAGGAGTCTCTGACCACCACTTTCACAGTAGGTCCTCCACATATTCAGAGGTGAGATAAAAGTGTAACTGTTGTCTTCTGGTCTTGATATCTTGCCTTTCTCAAAGAACTCATACATATCAAAGAATCTCACCACTCCTTTCTAGTTTTTGTTTGATTTTTTGTGCCCATGTGTTTTATAATATAATTTAACATGGAATTGATAGTGATGTTAGATGTTTAAGTATCAAGAGAATAAGCTTCCAAATGCTTTCCCTGGAACCCATGTATTAGATTAAAAAAATTATAACTGATTATTAGAATTATTTTCTATTTGAAGCATCTTATGACACATATCAAAACTGCTGTCCTTTAACTGTAAATATTTTCAACTAATGGAGCCTTCTCAATAACAGCTCTGCTTCATTTTTTTATATGCATAAGGAAACTAGAACCTAAAATATGCTAAATTAATTTAGAAAAATTGTTTTTTAGGTCAATGTGAAGTCTGTGCTTCACAGAGTGATGTGAAATACACCTTCTATAATCCCATGTAGTAACTGTCATCCTGGGGTACAATGTTCTTAATTAAAAATTTCTGAAGTACATCCTGATGTTTCCAGACTTTATGCAGTTGATGATATCATCATGATCCTTAAAAGAGAAAATAAATGCTCACAATGCATTATGCATTCATCAATTTTCTAGAAAAACAAATATTCATTAATCTTTCTTGCTATCAAAAGGACTTATTACAAGTTTCCATTCAAGGTGGTAGCATGGGATGATTCTGAGCTCAAAATCCTCCCACAGAGACATCAAATCTGTAGCTACATATGAAAAACTTTCCTCTGGGGAAAAAAAAACCCTAAAAATTAGCTGCATGACTCCTACACATTAAGTGAACGAAAAAAATCCACACTGAAGTGGGATGGAGATGCTAAGATACAATCTCACCACAAGCCCCATTCCTGCCACAGTGACCCACAATCAGGAGAGAACTCACAAACCTGAGCTTCAGCCTGAGGAGTGAAGGGTTTAAACCCAAACCTAACACAACTTTGAAGACCGGCACCTGGGAGATGAGCCCTAAAATATCTAGGATTGAAAGCCGACGGGGCTTGTGTCCATGAGAAGCATGGCTATAGCGAACAGAGAAACCGTTCTTAAAGGGCTTATGTGTATGGACTCACCTACCCCAGAGCCCAGTTCGGAGGCAGATGACATGTGCCCAGAATTTCTGTGAAACAGACTTATTTGCTTATCTTCAAAAGTTAACCTGTGGAGCAGGCAACTAATTTAGTATACATGTATGGGCCTAATGAAATACTTTGCAACGACAGAGGCCAGTGGGTACCATCTTCGCACTGTCCCTCTGCTTTGCTCCATCTAACCAGTATCAGGGAGCATGTAGCATGTACCATTGACGGGTGCCCTGATTTCTGCAGATGCTACCCAGGGGTCACTTCTAGATCACTTGGCTCTGATGGTCATCAGGACTTAGACACGCAGGTCCCACAGCACTGTAACAAATGGAGAAAGAGTTCTTAACTGACTACCACCCCCAGGGCACAGCAGAGGGCAGAAGTTTGAGGTACCCAGTCTATCTGTAAAAGAAGTCTATTAGCTTATCTTCATAGCTGTGGCCTGAAAGACAGGCTTCTAAATAAACATACATCAGATGGCTGGTTGTAATCCTTACCAGGGACCTGGGAGGGCAGCTGTTATCTTCACATTCTCCCTTCTGCTATGCTCCAGAGTGCCAGCATCTCCTGGAGAGGAGTTTGTATACTTGTCTGGTGCTCTGGTTTTTGTGGCTACCACCCAGGGCATGCCCCATGATTGCCTGGCTCTGGAGGCCACCAAGGCTTGTGTTCATGATTTCAAAGGGATATCAGCAAAGAAACAGTTCTTAACTGGCTATTGCTCTAGTGATCAGCAAAGAGGGAGTAGAAATACCCATCTCCCAGTCTTCCCTCTGAAAGACGTATATTGGCATACTTTAAAAGCTGTTGCTTGACTGGCTTCCAATCAGCCTCAATCTACATGCCGAATGAATTCTCCCCTTTAGGACACTGACAGGTCTTAGCACACCCTCAACTACTGAGAGTCACTAGAATTAAAGTAGACTGCTTGTATAATCACAAAGATTTGACAGACAAACAGGAGTTAGGGCAGGGTTAAATGCCAAGATTCATCTCTTACATGAGGCACAGAGATTCAAAGAAAATTGAAGAAACAGAGGAATATGTTGCAAACAAAAGAACAAGATAAGACCATAAAAAAAGACCTTATGAAATGGAGATAAATGCTCGTTCTATCTAATAAAGAATTCAAAGTAATGGTCATTATGATGTTTACTGAACTCAGAAGAATGGACGAAAAAAGTGAGAATTTTCAGCAGAGCCAGGGAATATAAGAAAGTACCAAACAGAAGTCACAGAGCTGAAGAATAAAAATAACTGAGCTGAAAAATGCAACAGAGGGTATTCAACAGCAGACTAGATGAAGCAGAAGAAAGGATCAGTGAATTCAAAGACAGGGAAGTAGAACTCACCAATCAGAGAAGGAAAAAGAAAAAAAGAATGAAGGGACGCCTGGGTGGCTCAGTGGGTTAAGCATCTGCCTTCAATTCAGGTCATGATCGTAGGATCCTGGGATTGAGACCCACATCAGGCTCCCTGCTCAGCGGGAAGTCTGCTTCTCCCTCTTCCTCTGCCTTTGCAACCCCACTCATGCTTGCTCTCTCTCTCTCTCTCTCTCTCAAATAAATAATGTTTTTTAAAAAGTTTATAAAAAGAGAAAAGGAAGGTTATTATATAATAATAACGGGGTCAATCCAACAAGAGGATATAAAATCTGTAAATATTTATGTACCCAAAATAGAATCACCTAAATATATAAAAGAAAATATTAGCAAATACAAGGGAGAAATAAACAGCAATACAAACATAGTAGGGGAGTTTAATACCCCACTTTCATAAATGGATAGATCATCCAGACAGAAAATCAGTCAGGAAACATTGGTTTTGTTTTTTTTTTTTTTAAAGATTTTATTTATTTATTTGACAGAGATTACACGTAGGCAAGAGAGGCAGGCAGGGAGAGAGAGGAGGAAGCAGGCTCTCCGCAGAGCAGAGAGCCAGATGTGGGGCTCGATCCCAGGACCCTGGGATCATGACCTGAGCCTAAAGCAGAGACTTTAACCCACTGAGCCACCCAGGCGCCCCAGGAAACATTGGTTTTAAAAGACACATTAGACCAGATGGTCTTAACAGACATAAACAGAACAGTCTATCCAAAAGCAACAGAACACACAAGCTCCTCAAGCATACATGGAATTTTCTCTAAGAAAGATCATATGTTAGGCCACAAAACAAGTTTTAATATATTTAAAGACTGAAACATATTGAGCATCTTTTCTGACAATAATATAACACTAGAATCAATTAAAACAAGAAAACAGAAAAATTCACAAATGTGTGGAGATTAAACAACATGTCACTGAACAATCAATGGGTCAAAGACAAAACAAAAGAGAACTCAAAAAATACCTTGAGACAAATGAAAATGGAAATACAAACATACCAAATCAAAGGACGCAGCAAACGCAGTTCTAAGAGGGAAGTTCATAGAGATAAATGTTTGCATTAAGGAAGAAGAGAGATCTCAAATAAACAAGCCAACTTTATACCTCAAGAAACTAAAAAAAAGAAAAAACAGAGCCCAAGGGCACCTGGGTGATACAGTTAGTTAAGTGTCTGACTCCTGGGTTTCTGCTCAGGTTGTGATCTCAGGGTCATGAGATCTACACGTTGGGGTCTACACTCAGCCAGGAGTCTGCTGGAGATTCTCTCTCCCTCTCCTTCTGCCCCTCCCCCTGGCTTTCTTTAAAATAAATAAATCTTTAAAAAAAGAAAAAGAGCAAGGCCCAAAGTTAATAGAAGAAAGGAAATAAAGAGCAAAGTGAAAATAAATGAAATACACCTTAAAGGGACAACAGAAAAGATAAATCAAACTATGAGATGGTTGACAAACCTTTAGCTAGATTCACCAAGAAAAAAAGAAAGAGGACTCAAATAAATAAAATTGGAAACAAAACAGGAAACATTACAACTGATAACACAGAAATACAAAGGATCATAAGTCTTAACAATTAATTATACACCAACAAACTGAACACAGAAGTGGGCAAAATCCTAAAAAACATTCAACCTCCCAAGACTGAATCATAAAGAAACAGAAAAATATGAGCAGACCAATTACTAGTAAGGGATTGGATCAGTAATCAAAAATCTCCCAACAAAAAAAAGCCCAGACCCAACTTCACTGGTTAATGCTACCAAACATTCAAAAAATTAATACCAATCATTCTCAAACTCTTCCAAATAATATAACAGGAAGGAATATTTATGAACTAATTTTATGAGGCCAGCATTACATTGACACCAAAACCAGATGAAGAAGCCACAAGAAAATTATAGGCTAATACCTCTAAGGAACATAAGTGCAGAAATCTTCAACAAATGCTAGGAAACAAAATTCAAGTTTACATTAAAAGTATCATACACCATGATCAAGTGGAATGCAAGGATGGTTCAACAAATGCAAATCAATCAATACGATACGCTACATTAACAGAATGAAGTGTAAAAGTCCTATGATTATCTCCAATAGATGTAGAAACATTTGACAACATTCAACATCCACTTATTTTTTTTAAACATTTTTTAAATTTTTTTAAAATTTCATTTCTTTTCAGCGTAACAGAATTCATAGTTTTACAACACACCCAGTGCTCCATTCAATGCATGCCCTCCATAATACCCACCACCTGGCTCCCCCAACCTCCCACCCCCCGCCCCTTCAAAACCCTCAGGTTGTTTTTCAGAGTCCATAGTCTCTCATGGTTCATCTCCCCCCCAATTTCCCTCAACTCCCTTCTCCTCAAGACAGGGAACAACGTGTGTTGGAGAGGATGTGGAGAAAGGGGAACCCTCTTACACTGTTGGTGGGAATGCAAGTTGGTGCCACCACTCTGGAGAACAGTGTAGAGATTCCTCAAGAAGTTAAAAATAGAGCTTCCCTATGACCCTGCAATTGTGCTACTGGGTATTTACCCCAAAGATACAGATGTGGTGAAAAGAAGGGCCATCTGTACCCCAATGTTTATAGCAGTAATGGCCACGGTCGCCAAACTGTGGAAAGAACCAAGATGCCCTTCCACGGACGAATGGATAAGGAAGATGTGGTCCATATACACTATGGAGTATTATGCCTCCATCAGAAAGGATGAATACCCA
>PISX010004478.1:0-39877 GCA_004024625.1 Mellivora capensis | reverse complement strand
AAGTCAAACTCTCTCTCTTCGCAGATGACATGATACTTTATATGGAAAACCCAAAAGACTCCACCCTCAAACTACTAGAACTCATACAGCAATTCAGTAACGTGGCAGGATACAAAGTCAATGTACAGAAATCAGTGGCTTTCTTATACACTAACAATGAAAATACAGAAAGGGAAATTAGAGAATCGATTCCATTTACGATAGCACCAAGAACCATAAGATACCTGGCAATAAACCTAACCAAAGAGGTAAAGGATCTGTACTCGAGGAACTACAGAACACTCGTGAAAGAAATTGAAGAAGACATAAAAAGATGGAAGACCATTCCATGTTCTTGGATCGGAAGAATAAACATTGTTAAAATGTCTATACTACCTAGAGCAATCTATACTTTTAATGCCATTCCCATCAAAATTCCACCGGTATTTTTCAAAGAGCTGGAGCAAAAAATCCTACGGAATCAGAAGAGACCCCGAATTGCTAAGGAAATGTTGAAAAACAAAAATAAAACTGGTGGCATCTCATTACCTGATTTCAAGCTTTACTACAAAGCTGTGATCACCAAGACAGCATGGTACTGGCATCAAAACAGACATATAGACCAGTGGAACAGAGTAGAGAGTCCAGATATGGACCCTCAACTCTCTGGTCAAATAAGCTTCGACAAAGCAGGAAAAAAATATACAATGGAAAAAAGACAGTCTCTTCAATAAATGGTGCTGGGAAAATTGGACAGCTATATGTAGAAGAACGAAACTCGACCATTCTCTTACACCGTCAACATCCATTTATGATAAAAACTGTCACCAAAATGAATATACAAGGAATATGCCACAACACAATAAAGACTGTATATGATAAAGACAGTTAACATACTTAACAGTGAAAAGCTAAAAGCTTTTCCTCAAAGACCAGGAAGAAGGCAAGGATGCCCACTGTCAACACTTCTATTCAACATAGTGTTAGAAGCACAATCCAGAGTTATTTGTAAAGAAAAAGAAGTAACAGGCATCCAAATCTGAAAGAAGAAGTAAAACTGTCACTATTTGCAGATGACACGATATTATTATAGAGAAAATTTTAAAGACTCCACAAAAAAACTGTTAGAATAAACAAATTCAAGAAAAGTTGCAGGTTATAAAAACCAATGTTAAATATCAGTTGCATTCCCATACATTAATGATGAACCTCCTAAGAGCAATTAAGAAAATAATCCCATTTATAATTACACCAAAAACAATAACATATCTAGAAATAAGTTTAACCAAGAGGGTAAAAGACCTTTACACTGAAAACTGTAAGATACCGATTAAAGAAACTGAACCCAATACAAATAATGAATAGATATTCTGTGCTTATGGACTGAAAGAATTAATACCAATAAAATGTCCATACCACCCAAAGAAATCTACAAATTCAACACAATCCTGATCAAAATCCCAATGGCATTTTTTCACAGAAATTGAACAAATAATCCTAAAATGTGTATGGAACTACAAAAGACCCTGAATAACTAAAGCCATCTTGAGAAAGATGAACAACAATGCCAGAGGCATTATATTACCAAGTTTGTTTGTTTGTTTGTTTCTTTCTCTTTCTTTCTTTCAAGATTTTTATCTATTTATTTGACAGAGAGAGAGAGAACAAGCAGGGGCAATGGCAGAGGGAGAGGGAGAAGCAGACTCTCCATGGAACAGAGAGCCTGTTATGGGGCTCCATGTCAGGATCCTGGGATTATGACCTAAGCCCAAGGCAGATGCTTAACATACTGAATCACTCACGTGCCCCACATTTTCTGGTTCCAAACTATATTACAAAGTTGGAGTAATCAAAACCATATGGTATTTGCCTAAAAAGGCATATATATCAACAGAATACAGAGCCCAGAAATAAACCCACACATTTATGGCCAACTAATTTATAACAAAGGAGCCAGGAATATACAATAGAGAAAGGACTGTCTTTTCAATAAATGGTTTTTGGAAAATTGGATAGCTATATGCAAAAGAATGAAACTGGACCATTATCTTATACCATATACAAAAGTTAATTCAAAGTGGATTAAAGAGTTGAATATAAGACCTAAAGCCATACAACTCCTAGAAGAAAATACAGGCATTAAGCTTCTTGTCATAGGTCTTGGCAATTTTTTTTTATTTGATACCAAAAGCAAAGGCACGAAAAACAAAAATAG
Organism: Mellivora capensis; assembly: GCA_004024625.1. Taxonomy (NCBI): domain Eukaryota; kingdom Metazoa; phylum Chordata; class Mammalia; order Carnivora; family Mustelidae; genus Mellivora; species Mellivora capensis. The sequence goes on along the minus strand of PISX010004478.1, from coordinate 37,683 downwards.
ATGATAAATGGGACTAAATCAAACTAAAAATCTTCTTAATAAATAAAAGAATAAAAGAATCCAATCTGATTAAAAAATAGCAGAGGATCTGAATAGGCATTTTTCCAAAGAAGACATACAGATGGCCAAAAGGTACATGAAAAGATGCTCAAAATCTCTAGTCATCAGTGAAATGCAAATCAAAACCACAATGAGATATTACCTTACCTGTCAGAATGGCTATTATCAAAAAGAAAAGAAATAGCAAGGGTTGATAAGGATGTGGAGAAAAGGGAACCCTTATACACTGTTAGTGGGAATTTAAATGAATGTAGCCACTATGGAAAAACTATAGAGGTTTCTCGAGAAACTGAACATAGAACTACCATCTGATCCAGCAAACCCACTTCTGAGTATTTATCCGAAGCAAACAACACTTAGTCAAAAAGACAGACAGACCCTCATGTTCACTGCAGCATCATTTACAAAAGCTAATACACAGAAGCAACCCAAGTGTCCACTGATGGATAAACGGATGAAGAAAATGTGGTGCATGTATGTGTGTACATGTGTGAAATACTGCTGTTTGTGACAACATGGATGGACTGTGACAGCATTATGCTATGTGAAATAAGTCAGAGAGAGAAAGAGAAATTCTGTGTGATCTCACTTTTACGTGGAATCTAAGAACAAAAAAACTCAAACTCACAGATACACAGAATAGAGTGGTAGCTACCAAAGGTAGGGAGTGCAGGTGGGCAAAACAGGTGAAGGTGGTCAAAAGGTACAAAGTAAGTCCTGGGGATATAATGTACAGCACTGTGACTATAGTTAATAATGTTGTACTATACTGGAAATTGCTATGAGAGTAAATCTTAAAAGTTCTCATCATGGGGTGCCTGGGTGACTCAGTGGGTTAAAGCAAAGCCTCTGCCTTCAGCTCGGGTCGTGATCCCAGAGTTCTGGGATCAAGCCCCGGTCAGGCTCTCTGCTCGGCAGGGAGCCTGCTTCCTCCTCTCTGCCTGCTTCTCTGCCTATTTGTGATCTCTGTCTGTCAAATAAATAAAATCTTTAAAAAAAAAAAAGTTCTCATCACAAGAAAAAAATTACTGTATGGTAATGGATGTTAACTAGACTTATTGTGGTGATCATTTCACAATATGTATGAATACATATAAATCATTACGATATGCACCTGAAACTAATATGTCAATTATAGCTCAATAAACAAATTTCAAATCAATAACCTGATTTTACACCCTAAGGAACCAGAAAAAGAATAAACTAAACCCCAAGCTTGTAGAAGGTAGGAAATAGTAAAGATGGAGGGATAAAAGAAACAGAGAATAGAGGAGTGCCTGGTGACTCAGTCAGTTAAGTGTCCTTATTTCAGGATCATAAGAAGCCCTGTGTTGGGCTCCATGCTGAGTGTGGAGCCTGCCTAAGATTCCCTCTTGTCCTCTCCCATTACTCCTCCCCTCGTGCTGTCTCTCCCTCTCTCTCTAAAACAAATAAATCTTTAAAAAAAAATAGAAGATAAGCAAAAGAGAAAATAAAATCCAAAGTTTCTTCTTTGAAGAACCCTCAAACTGGCAAATCTCTAGTTAAATTAAGAAAAAAGAGAGAAGACTCAAATTACTAGAATTGGAAATTAAAGCGGGACACTACTAGTGACCTTACACAGATAAAAAGAATACTACAGGGGCGCCTGGGTGGCTCAGTGGGTTAAAGCCTCTGCCTTCGGCTCAGGTCATGATCCCAGGGTCCTGGGATGGAGCCCCGCATCGGGCTCTCTGCTCAGCAGGGAGCCTGCTTCCTCCTCTCTCTCTGCCTGCCTCTCTGCCTACTTGTGATCTCTGTCAATAAATAAATAAAATCTTTAAAAAAAAAAAGAATACTACAAACAATTGTAAGGCAACAATTAGATAACCTAGATGAAATAGATAAATTCCTAGATACACAAACTACATAATTAACTCATGATTTCAAAAGAAACAGAAATTCTGAATAGACCTATATAAATAATGAGATTGAATCAGTGGTCAAAAACATCTCAACAAAGAAAAGTCCAGGATCAGACGGCTTCACTGGTGAGTTCTATCAAATATGCAAAGAAAAATTAACACTAATCCTTCTCAAACTCCTCCAAAAACTAGATAAGGAAGGAATACTTCCCAACTCATTCTATGAGGTCAACATTATATCTGATACCAAAACATCTGGTACATCTGACACCAAAGTAAAACAAAGACACCACAAAAATAGAGTATCTTTTATAAATACCCTTTATAAAGGGATAGTTCTGTTATGAATATAGATGTAAAAGTCCTCAAAATACTAGCAAAGAGTATCCAGCAGCATATTAAAAGGATTACAAACCATGACCAAGTATGTTCTATCCTAGGAATGCAAGGAAGTTATACATATGAAAACCAATCAGTGTAATATACCACATTAATAAAATAAAGAGAAAAAGTACATGATGATCCCAGTTGATGCAGAAAAGGATTTGACAAAACCTAACACCTTTTCAAATAAAAGCATTTAATAAATTAGGAAAACAAGAAAATCCAAATGATAAATTCAAGTTCATTATGACAAAAGGCATTTATGAAAAACCTACAGCTAATATTATACTAAATGGGTAAAAGAATAAAAGCTTTCCCTTAAAAATATGAGTAAGCCAAGTATGCCCACTTTCAACCACCTCTATTCAACATAGTACTAGAAGTTCAAGCCAGAGCACTGAAGTATGGAAAAAAATTAAAGCATCCATATTGGAAACGAAGAATGCTATCTCCATCTGCAGATGATATGATCTCGTATGTTGAGAACTGCTAAAGCTAATAAATTCAGCAGTTACAGAATACACTATCAACACATAGAAAATCTATTGTATTTCTATACACTAGTAATGAAAATTCCAAAAAGAAAGTTCAGAAAATAATCCCACTTACAATCAAAAAGAATAAAATGCTAAGGGGCGCCTAGGTAGCATAGTCAGTTAAGCATCCGACTCTTGGTTGGCTCAGGTTGTGATTGCATGGTCTGGAAATGGAGCCCCATGTTCGGTGAGACTCTCTCTCCCTCTCCCCCTGACCCTCCTGCTTGTGTGTGCGCGCGCTCTCTCTCTCCAAATAAATAAATAAATCTTTTTAAAAAAAGAATAAAAATACTAATAAATTCAAGCACAGAGGTGCAGCACTTCCACAGTGAAAACTACGAAATGTTGCTGAAGAAACTGATAAGAATTAAATAAGTGGGCAGACATCCCTTGTTCATAGATTGGATGAGCTGATAGTGTTAAGATAGCAATTTTCTCCAGAGTGATCTACAGATTCAATACAATCCCTATCAAAATCCCAAAGGCCTCTTTTATAGAAAAGGAAAAGGAACCCCAAAATTCATATGGAAACACAAGGGACCTCTGTAGCCAAAACAATCTTGAAAATGAACAAAGTTGGAAGACACACTTTACAATTTCAAAATATACTATAAAGTTACAGTAATCAAAACAGTGACATACTAGCATAAAAACAAGACATATAGATCAATGGAATAGAATTGAGTCAAGAAATAAGCCCTTACATCTATCATCTATTGATTTTCAACAAAGGTAGCAAGACCTTTCACTGGGGAAAGAATGATACATTCAACAGATGGTGCCAGGACAACCAGATATCCATATGCAAAAGAATGAAATTGGGCCTTTACTTCATACTGCATAATTACCTCAAAATGAATTAAAAACATAAATTTTAGAGTTAAAATGATAAAACTTAGAAAACATAGAAGCAAATATTTGTGGCCTTGGATGTGACAATGGTTTCTCTTTTTTCTTTCTTATATTTTTACATTTTAATTTCTGTACAGTTAATATACAATGCTATGTTAGTTTCAGGGTACAATAATATAATGACTCAACAATTCTGTACATCACCCAGTGTATTCTTTAATCCCATCAGCTATTCCACCCACCCCCTCACACACTTCCCCTCGGGTAACCATCAGTTTGTTCTCTATATTTAAGTGTTTGTTTCTCAGTTTCTCTCTCTCTTTTTTCCATTCATTTGTTGTTTCTTAAATTCCACATATGAGAGAAATCATGTGGTATTTGTCTTTCTCTGACTGACTTATTTCTCTTAACATTAAGTCTCTCCAGATCCAACCACATTGTTGCAAAAGGCAAGATTTCATTCTTTTTGACGGGTGAATAATATTTCAGTGTGTTTTGTGTGTGTACACATACACACCACTTCCCCTTTGTCCATTCATCTTTTTTTTTTTAAGATTCATTTATTTGGGACGCCTGGGTGGCTCAGTTGGTTGAGCGGCTGCCTTCGGCTCAGGTCATGATTCCAGCATCCTGGGATCGACTCCCACATCGGGTTCCTTGCTCGGCAGGGAGCCTGCTTCTCCCTGTGCCTCTGCCTGCCACTCTGTCTGCCTGTGCTCCAGCTCTCTCTCTCTCTCTCTAACAAATAAATAAATTAAAAAAAATTCATTTATTTATTTGACAGAGAGATAGAGAGAGAGTACAAGTAGGCAGAGTGGCAGGCAGAGGGAGGGAGAAGCAGGCTCCCCACTGAGCAGGAAGCCTGATGCAGGGCTCAATCCCAGGACCCTGGGATCATGACCTAAGCCAAAGGCAGCCTCTTAACCGACTGAGCCACCCAGGCACCCCATATCCATTCATCTTTTGATGGACACTGGAGCTGCTTCCATAATTTGGTTATTATAAATAATGCTGCAATAAACACAGGGTCATCTATCCCTTTAAATTAGTGTCTGTATTTTTTTGATCAATACCTAGTAGTACAATTACTAGGTCACAGAGTAGTTCTACTTTTAACTTTTTGAGGAACCTCCACACTGACTTCCACAGTGACTGTACCAGTTTGCATTCCCAAAAACAGTGCACGAAGGTTCTTTTTTCTCCACATTCTGGCCAACACTTGTTGCCTGTGACTTTTATTTTAGCCATTCTGACAGATGTTAAGCGATATCTCATTGTAGTTTTGATTTGCATTTCCCTGATGCTGAGTGATGTTGAGCATCTTTTCATGTGTCTTTTGGCCATCTGTATACCTTCTTTGGAGAATGTCTGTTAATGTCTTCTGTCTATTTTCTAATTCAATTATTTGTTTGTTTGGTTTTTTTTGGTGTTGAGTTGTATAAGTTCTTTATATATTTTGGATACTAACCCTTTTTCAGATACGTTGTTTGCAAATATGTTCTCCAATTCTGTAGGGTGTTTTTTAGTTTTGTTTTTTCCTTTGCTGTGCAGAAGCTTTTTATTTTGCTACATGCAAAAGAATGAAACTGGAACATTCTCTTACAGTATACACAAAAGTAAACTCAAAATGGATTAAGGACCTAAATGTGAGATAGGAAACCATAAAAATCCTAGAGTTAATTATGTGGTATAAAGTAAGGGTCTAATTTAATTCCTTTAGGTGTGGATATCCAATAATTTCTCTGACATCAGCTTTAGGAACATTTTTCTAGATAGGTCTCCTGAGGCAAGGGAAACAAAAGCAGAAATTAACTATTTGGCCAATTATTTCTTAAATAATGGCATCAAAAGAAACTGAAGAAAAAATTAAATTGGACTTCATCAAAATTTAAAACTTTTACAAAAGGATACTACAAAGAGAATGAAAACAATAACCTTGGAATGGGACAAAATATTTGCAAACCACTTTTCTGGTAAGAGTCTAGTGTCTAGAACATATAAAGAACTCTTTCCTCCAAAGAAGATAGACAAAGGCCAAGAAGCATATGAAAGGATACTCCATGTCAGTAGTAACTAGGGAAATGCAAACCATAATAAGATACTACTTCACATCCACTAAATGGCCATAATTTTAAAAAAAATAACAACTATTGGTGATTCGAAAAATTGGAGCTCTCAAACACTGCTGGTGGGAATGTAAAATGGTGCAGTCACTGCGAAAAACAATTTGGTAGTTCCTCAATAAGTTAAATATAGAATTAGTACATGACCCTGCACCAACTAGGGATATCCAGAGAGTGAAAAAAGGTATTGAAACAAAAACTAGTACAGGAAAGTTCAAAGCAGCTTTACTCATAATAGCCAATAGAAACAATCTAAATGTTCATCAACAGATGAATAGTCAAAATGTGCTATATCCACACCATCAATTATCATTCAGCCGTTACGTGGAATGAAGTACTAATGAATGCTCAAACGTAGATGAATGTTGAAAACATTATACTGTATAGTAAAAAAGCTTTACACAAAGGACATATTGATTTTGCTTATCATATATTTATAGCACTTAACATAAATACAATAATTACTTCTGATTATATATGATTTGAAGTCTGTATTCCTTGCTACATTATAAGCACCATAAAGCAGAGAAAGTATGTATCATTCATCCAATACTTCAAATCACTCAGCTGAGTGACTGTCACATGGTAGAATTTCAAATAACTACTGAATGAATGAATGCCATTTACTCTTAAAATTCTCCACTGGTTACCCACTGCTTTTACAATTCTCAACTGTTTACTATGGCTCTTAATTCCTAAAGATTTGGCCCATTTTTCTTTGTAGCTTTATTTTCACATCATTTAATCACTACTTAGTGAGTACTTATGTTCCAGGCACTGTGCTGTGTGCTGAAGATACAATGACAAGTAAGATACATAGCTCCTTAGCCTTTTGAAGCTTATAGACCAGGAGGAAAGACAAACAATAACAAGATATGAGTAAGGGTGGGTAAAGACAAGGTATTTGGTATCATGAGTACCTACCAGGTATAGTGACCTGGATTGTAGATTGTGGAATGAGAAAATGGAAGCTCAGGAAAGACTTTTGGAAAAAATGACATTTAAACAAAAATAGGAAAAGTGAGGAGTTAGCTAGGTGAATAATAGGGCAAGTTCCAGACAATAAGAAGGGCATTTGGAACCTAATACTGAAACACAGAGATCTAAAAGAAGTTATTTCCGTAAGGCTCAGGTATGAAATTATTGGGGGTGGGAGGGAAGCAGATAGACAGAAAGCTGAAAAGGCAGGTGTTCTAACTCTAAAAGCAATGGGAAACCATTGGAGAGTTTTAAAAGGAGGCTAAAAAATCCTCAAATCACAAATAATTGTCTATGTTTGTGTATCATCTGATTGAGGACATGAACTATGTCTACTTAATCATTTCCCCCAGTAACCAGAATAACCGTAGGCATATACTGGGTATTTTGTAAGTGTTCACTAAGTGCTACTGAATCAAAGCTGGTAGCAGAAGAAGAAATGAAACCGGATTCCATTCTACAACCTACTACCCATTTAAATATAAAGAGATTAGAGAGTCCTCAGTGAGAACCACAATGAAACCCCTGAAATCAACTAATTACAATTAGAGTGAATCTATTTGAAAATATGTTGCTGTCCTGTTGAAAATGAAATCTAAAAGTAAAAATATTACAAAAGGAAGATATGTAATCATTATCTAAGAACCAATAATTAAAATGGTTGTGCTAGACATCATAAGCCATCAGGCCTGTATGGTTGTATGTCAGCAACAAGCAGTGCAAACTTATTATTTATACTGTCAAGATTTTATTTTGTTATTAATAAAACTTAATATAAGTTTTATTTACATAAAACTGAAGATAGTATGTTTCAACCTTTCCAAATTCTGACCTTATTTTACTTCAAACACCACAGTGACTGGTTTATTTTTCTAACTCTAGATAACATGACTTTAAAAATAAGGAATAGGTTGAGAATTATGCCTAAGGGTCTGTACCAGTACAAGAATCCTAATAAAAACCTATTTTTTGACACACCTGATCACACAAAAAGAAGCTGATGGTGTTTAACAGTGGCTCTTTGTCTAGAATAATCTGGAACCTAAAGGTGAAGGAGAAATAATTTATTTTCTTCTGTCATAAAATTTTCAATCCGGATACTTTATCAATATAAGCAAAATTCAGTGAGGAAACAAGTACTATATACTAGTCATGACTACATATTGCTTTACTGATAGAGCCCGTTATTTGGCAGTTTCAGGTATATTCATATACCGTGAGAAAGGCAGGCAATGTGTAAGTGCAGCTGGCTGCAGATTTAAGATTGTCTGACTTCCTTTTAAGCCTCGATTAGAGGTCAGGGGTCTTTCTGGGATGACTAAATCCATGCCAAGCCAGATGAACATATGCAATAAAAGCATATTATGACTTGAAATGCTGCCACTACATTACATGCATGTTTTATTTTTAAAGGCATTTTCCTATTGGGTCAGCATCTCTCTCAGAAGGTACTATTTGCCCCATACTTAAATAAGGACACCGTGTCCAAAAAATACCCGTGATTCTCCCCGCGTACGCTAGCCTGTCAGGAACAGTGACTTAACCAAAAATGGAGAGTCCTAAAGAAGACGGTCCTCCATGGGGTCGCTGCTAACTCTGGGCCCAGTGCCAGGTGTCCTCGTCCGCGGGGCTGATCTCATCTCTGCCAGGAGTCACGTGAATTATCCCCGCGGACACAATTTTCTTCCCAGAGAAGCTGGGAAGGCCGCTGCCCGCAAGCCCCCGAGCAAGCCTCTCGGCGGCCAGCACCGCACCGCGCACGGGGCAGTCGAACCGACGCAGCAGCTGCGGCGCCGAAACCCGCGGGAAGGAACCACCCCGGCCTCCCACCCGTCCAAGGCCACCGCCTCTCTCTTCGTCGTCGGGTCGGAGGCCCGGGGCAGGGCGCGCAGACCGGAGCCAGACGCCAGAGACGCCTGAGACTCCGTCCCGGGCTCCCAGGGGTTTACGCGACGCCGGGGAACGGAGACCCCGGGGGCCTGGGGCGGGGGAGCGCGCGGTCTACTCGGCCCCGCCCCGCCTCCGGCGACCCGCGCGCCGCACGCGGCCGGGAAACCACCTTCCGAGGGTCGGGTCCCGCCCAGCCAGGTAAGGGGCGGGCGTCCCCGCACCCCGAGGGCCCTTAGCGCTCCGCCCGGCGCACCCCGCCCCTCCCTCTGCGGGGCTGACCCCGTCGGCCGCCCCGCCTCCAAGCGGCCAGCCTTGGCCGATGACACCTCAAAGCCGACCCGCGGCTGCCGGACCCAGCCGGGCAGTGGGAGCGAGCCCCGGGGCGCGGTCACCTTTTGAGGTATCTGGCGTCCTCCCCTTGCATGGCGGCGGCGACGGCAGCGTGGGGGGGAGCGCGGAATCTGAGAAGGCCGGCGGAGCGAGGCCCGCGGACCGCAGCCCCAGGATCCTCACGCCCAAAGGCGATGACAGCCCGGAGGCCCGCAAGGCGGGGCGGCGGCGGGCGGTTACCACGGTGAGGCCGCCGGCTCCTCCCACCGCGCCCGGGCCCCCAAACCCTGCGGCGACCCGGACCCGCCCAGAGCCGGCTCCGCCAGCGCCGCCTCCAGGCGCATGCGCCCGCTCCGCCGCGCCGTCTGCGCAGGCTCCGTGTGAGGCGCTGGGCCCTGGGATGAATCTGACGCGCCCTAGAGCGGAGCGGGGTTTGGGCGTGTGCGGTCGGGAAGCGGCTTTTGATCACCGCCCCCTGGAGGATGGGAATTGGAAGAGTCCTCCCGGTCAGCCCCATTGGGCGGTCAGGTCTTAGCTTCAAACCTTTTTTCCCGTTAACCTTTTATTTATTTTAGATTTTTATTTATGTTTTAAATTTGCTTTCAGGGTTCCACACGTCGCTGTTTATGCGCCAGCCCCAGGGCTCCGTCGCTGACTCGTCGCTGACGGCGGCCGAGCTGCGCGGCCCGGGCAGGTGACCGGTAGAGCGGATTTCTGCTGGCAGCTGCGCTGCTTGCGCGGGAGACAGTTGGACCGTCCTACAGGACGCACGCAGCCAAGTCGGACCGTCCTACAGGACGCACGCAGCCAGTATCGCTTTCAGGTAGGTGCCGCGGGCGACTCCCACTGCGGTGCTCGGAATCCAGAACGCACCGCGCTCCCGCCTCGCCCCGTCCGCGCGCGCACGCACACACGCGCACGCACTCTCACTAGCGCCTGAAATGCCAGCTCCTATACCCTAATTATGCCGAACTCAAGGTACCTTCGGACTTGTTCCCTCCGAGGCGAAGAGCTGCTCTCGAATCCTAGCAAGTGACTGTCCTCCGCTTGCAGTTCTGAGCCCACGGGCTCAACTCTCAGCTCTGCGGAGGACTTACGTTCATCTGTGCGGTGGACGTTGACCGACGGTCAGCTTTATGCCGACGCCAAACCAGGCTCTAGGGTTTCAAAGAAACCACCTCTCGTCCCTTTCCTCTCCGGTAATCTTGTCGCTTACTCTCTTTCAGGTGTGTATTTTCAGTCACCTCGGGCCGTGTCTGCATAGCTGTTTCATTGTTCTCAAATGCAGCGCAGTGCATGGAAAGTTAGATGCAGAGACACAGTCCATACCTGCCAGGAGCTATTATTTTTATCTCTCCACCCATTCGCACCAACTACACTATTTCTGTCAGTGTTGTAGTCATTCTCTCAGTCTTCCAGAGAAGAAGATTTGGAGCTAATTTGCCCTCTTATTAGACTGTTACAAAATTCTGTCATTTCTTCCTTCAAGATACTCCTGCAATCCAGCTTTTCTTCTCCATTCTCACTTCTGTTCATCTCGCCACTTCATACCTGGAATACTGCAGTTCTTTCCTAACAGGACTTCCTATTTTCTGCTTTTTCCAAATATTCATTCTAAATATGATATTACATTTTACAAATTACCATTCATAGCTAGATTACCTTAAGGCCTTCACAGTATCTAAAATTGCCAGATCACAATATCCATTAAAATGCATAGCTAATATAACAAGCATTCTTGCAAAATAAGCTTCTTGAGATCAAAGCATTTGATCCATGTCCTTCCAATCCAGGGAAAAGAACTATAATTTACATCCTCTCGACAGGGGAAATCTCTTCCTTATATAAAATGCCTGCTAGTAACAAAGAACAATAATTATAAACATCACAAAGAAACTGAAAAGATAAATTAAAAAATGATACACCTGGGGCACCTGGGTGGCTCAGTGGGTTAAAGCCTCTACCTTCAGCTCAGGTCATGATCCCAGAATCCTGGGATCAAGCCCGCATCTGGCTCTCTGCTCAGCAGGGAGCCTGCTTCCCTTCCTCTCTGTCTGCCTCTGCCTGCTTGTGATCTCTGCCTGTTAATAAAAATAAATAAATAAATAAAATCTTAAAAAAAAAACCCAAAAAACGATACACCTATTTCCATCACATAAAAACCAGGTGGAAGTGGGCTGACTGGAGTTAAATTTCAGGACTGTATGAACCAAGCAGTTACTAGACACGAAGAAGCAAAAAAACTGATGAGTTCTAATATTCAAATAACTTTTCTTCTTTAAATTAACTTCTGCTAAGCCAGATTCTTCATTTATAGTAACTTTTGGCAGCTGTACATATTTAATTTTTGTTTTTTAGTAATTTTTATTTAAATTCAATTAATTAACGTATAATGTGTTCTTTGTTTCAGGGGTACAGGTCTGTGATTCATCAGTTTTATATAATACCCAGTGCTCATTACAACATACACCGTCCCCAATGTCCATCAGCTACTTACCCCATACCTTCAGCCCCTTCCCCTCCAACAACCCTCAGTTTGTTTCCTATGACTAAGAATCTCTCTTATGGTTTGTCTCTCTCTCTTTTGTCTTATTTCATTTTTTCCTCTCTTCTCCTATGATCCTCTGCCTTGTTTCCTAAATTCCACATATCAGTGAAATCATATGATAATTGTCTTTCTCTTGACTTATTTTGCTTAGCATAAAACCATCTAGTTCCATCCACATAGTTGCAAATGGCAAGGTTTCCACTATACATTTTTTAAAGCTGCTAATAAAATGTGCAGGCATCCAAGATGTTCCCCATCATAGTCAAGGCAAATGGTATCACAATACAAAACCCAAGAAAGTTTTCCTGGAGAAATGCCAAAGTCTTCTTCCTGAATTCTCTATGAATTTTCAATGACATCTGCAATGAACTGGCTAGCCACTGGGGCCTCTTCTCCAAGAGATCCAGACTGAAATCTCAATGAACACAGAGGTGGTAGATTCACATTAGGAACAACATTTAAACCACAGGATTTAATTAAAGATATTTTAAGGTCCCCTATGAATTGGGTGCCTGAGTGGCTCAGCTGGTGAAGCATTTATCTTTGCCTCAGGTCATGATCCCAGGATCCTGGGATCGAGTCCTGCATCAAGCCTGCTTCTCCCTCTGTCTTTCTCTGACTCTCATGAATAAATGGATAAAATCTTTTAAAAAAAAAAGTCCCCTATGAATCAAAAAGGGGAGGACAGAAAACCCAATGGGGAAATGGACAAAGAAGAAAAGGAAGAAATAGGAATGGCAAGGAAGAAAGTAAACAAAACATGAAAAGTGCTCAACCTCAACAGTAACTAGGAAGATGCCAATGAAGACCATAAAGAGATACTATTTTACACTGGCTAAGATGTGAAAATTAAGTCTGAATATGCAAGTGCTGGTGCAAAGGTGAAGCCCTGGAAATTTCTTGGTAAACATTTCTGGTGTGAGTGCATTGGGACTACCACTTGAGAATAAAAAGTCCTGTATTATTTTGCAAAGTTTGACAGGCACATGACCCTAACTCTCAGCTATTCTACTCTTAGTTATAAACCTCAGAAAATTCAAGCCCATGTGCACAATAAGGTTTGTTCCAGACTTATCAAAGCACTATTCTGCCTAATAGAAAAAGAAAAACTGAAAAAGTACTCCGAGTATTTTCACAGGAGAATGGTTAAAATACTTCTCAATTACTTGTACTATATCATATTAGGCAGCAGAGAAAGTTTATGAACTAGAACTTCACAAACCACATGGATGAGTATTAGAAACATTATACTGAATGAAAAGAGCAAATTGCAGATTACATAGAGTATGATAACTTGTAAACATTTTTCAGTGTAACTTACAATAAAATACATTCTTTTTGGTGTGCAATTTTATGAGTTTTGATAAGAGCGTGAGTCGTGTAACCACTACACAATCAAAACACAAAGGAATTCCATCATCCCTTCAAATTCCTTTGTGTTCCTTAGGAATCACCCAATTCTCCTAACACCATGCTCTGGTAAATTCTGATCTGTTTTCTATTCCTATATCTTTTCCTTTTCCAGAATGTCATCTTTTTTTTTTCCAGAATGTCATCTTAATATAATCATACATGATGTAGCTTTTTATGCCTGATTTCCTTCACTTAGATAATACATTTGAAAGTCATCCATGTTGTGTTTCAGTAACTTATTCTTTTTTTTTTTTCAGTAACTTAGTCCTGTTTTATGGTTAGGTGATATTCTATGCATGAATATACCACACCACAAAAAACAATATGAATACTTACATACTGGTTTTTGTATGAACCAAAGTTTTCTTTTCTCCAATACAAACACCTAGGAGTAGGTTGCTCAGTTTATGGTAAATACATAACTAATTCTATGAAACTGCCAAACTGTTTTCCAAAGTGGCTGTGGCTTATGCATTCCCATTAACAATGTAGGAGTTCAGATTGATCTGCATTCTCACCAGCACTTAGAATTGTCAAGTGTTTCTGTTTGTTTGTTTGTTTGTTTACTTTAGTTATCCTAACAGGTGTGCAGGACTATCTCATTTGATTTAAATTGCATTTCTATGGTGATTAATGATATGAGCATCTTTCCACATTCTTAATTACTATTCACATATATACATTTTTGAAGTCTCTGTCCAAATATTTTGTTCATTTTTTTATGTTTTTGCTGGATTGATCAAACTGATCAAAGAGATAGAAACAGATAGAGATGTAGAGAGATTACTGATTTATGAAATGCAAGGACATCACTGAGATTTTATAGGTATATATAAAAATGGTAATAAGGAAATACTGTGAATAACTTTATACTGATAAAATTAACAGCTTCAAATGGACAAATATCTTGGAAGATGCTTATTACTAAAACTGAGATAAGAAGAAATATAAAACATAATATATAGGGGAGTCTGGGTGGCTCAGTCGGTTAAGTGGCTGCCTTTGGCTCAGGTCATGATCCCAGCATCCTGGGATCGAGTCCCACATCGGGCTCCTTACTCGGCAGGGAGCCTACTTCTCCCTCTGCCTCTGCCTCTGCCTGCCAGTCCTCCTGTGCTCTTGCTCTCTCTCTCTCTCTCACAAATAAATAAAATCTTTTAAAACACATTGTATATATATACATATGTATGTATATATATAAAAGAATATTATGCAGCCATTAAAAAGAATGAGATCTTGACACTTATGACAATATGGATGAACCTAGAGGGTATTATGATGAATAAAGTAAGTCAGACTGAGAAAGACAAATATCTATATAATTTCACTAATATGTGAAATCTAAAAAAAATGGTATTTGAAGATTTCACATATGAATGAAATCACACGATATTTGTCTTTCTCAGTCTGAGTTACATATCTCTTAAGTCAGATGCTTGGACACCTGGGTGGCTCAGTCAGTTAAGCAACTGCCTTTAGTCAGGTCATGATCCTAGGGTCCTGGATCAAGTCCCACAGTGGTCTCCTTGCACAGTGGGGAGCCTGCTTCTCTATCTCCTTCTCCCCCGGCTGTGCTCGCTCTCCCTCTCTGATAAATAAGTAAAATCTTAAAAAGAAGAAGAAGAAGAAAAAGAAATCAAATGTCTAATTGCAGTTTTTCATGAAAAGAACACTCCAGACACAGCATCGCTAATGAATTCTACCTAGGAAATGATGTCAAATTACATATTCATGCAGAAAATAGAGAATGAAGGAATTTTTACCAATTCATCTAATTATGTCAACATTATCTGGTACCAAAATCAAAGATATTATAAAACAAAAGCTACAAATATCCTTGGTGAGCATATACACAACAATATTTAATAAAATATTGGCAAATTAAACCTGCAGTACATAAAAAAGTATAGTATATCACAACTAAATAGGCTTTACCCCAGGGATGCAATATTGGTTTAACATATGAAAATCTAATAACATATAATTTGACATATTAACAATATAAAAATGAAAACCAATATGGTCATGTTAATAGAGGCAGAAAATGAATTTGGCAAAATTCATTTTTAAAAGAACTATCAGCTACTAAAAGTAGAAAGTGACTTCCTCACTCTAATAAAGACATCTGTGTCAGTTTATTTCTAGGCTTTCTATTGTGTTCCATTAGACTATATATCAGGAAGTATGATACCTCCCATTATGTTCTTCTTAAGATTGTTCTGGTTATTTTATTTTTTTTAAAGATTTTACTTATTTATTTGACAGGCAGAGATCACAAGTAGGCGGAGAGGCAGGCAGAGAGAGAGAGGAGGAAGCAGACTCCCTGCTGAGCAGAGAGCCTGATGTGGGGCTCAATCCCAGGACCCCGAGATCATGACCTGAGCCAAAGGCAGAGGCTTTAACCCACTGAGCCACCCAGGGGCCCTGTTCTGGTTATTTTAGATTCATTGTTGTTCCATATAAATTTTAGGAAATTTTTTGCTGTTTCTATAAAAATATCACTGGAATATTGGTTCCAATATGGTTGTGTTGAATCTCTAAAATAACTTCAGATAGTATGAATATTTTGAAAATATTCTTCCAATCCATAAACACAGGATGTCTCTCCATTTACTTACGTCTTCTTTATTCTCATGTTTCATTGCTATGTAGTGTTCAGAGTAAAAGTCTTTTACCTCCTAAGTTTATTTCCTTTTTAAAAAAAGATCTATTTACTTATTCTAGAGAAAGAGAGACTGAGCATGCATGCATAGGGGGAGGGGCAGATGGAAAGAGCCTCAAGCACACTGTCTGAACACAGAGCCCCACGTGGGGCTTGATCTCACGACCTGAGATCAGGACCTGAGCCGAAACCAAGAGTCAGATGCTGAGTCACCCAAGCACTCCTAGTTAAGTTTATTTCTAAGCATTTTATTCTTTTTGCTTAATTGCAAATAAGATTGTCTCCTTCATTTCTTTTTCAGATATTTGTTAGTATATTGAAATACAGTTAATTTTTATGTCGATTTTGTATCCTACAACTTTATTGAACTTGTTTACTAGTTCTAACAGATTTTGTGGAGTGTTTACCGTTTTCTATATATAGGGTCACGTCATGTGCAAACAGAGATGACGCTCTCTCTTTCCTTCTGATTTGGATGCCCTTTCTTTTTCTAGCCTAATTGATCTGGTTGGTAGGTCCACTACTATGTTGAATAAAAGTGACAAGAATGGGTATCCTTGACTTGTCCCTGATCTTAGAATAAAAGCTTTAAGTTTTTCACTGTTAAGTAAGATGTTGGCAGTGGGTTTTTCATATATGATATTAATTATGTTAAAATAATTTCCTTCCATTCCTGGTTTGTTGAAACTTTTTATCATGAAGGGATGTTGAATTTTGTAAAATGCTTTTTCTACATATATTGAGACGATCATATAATTTTTATCTTTCATTCTTTCAATATGATTTATCATTTACTGATTTGGGTATGTTGAACCACCCTTGGATCCCAGGGATAAATTTCACTTGATTGTGGTTATATGATTGATTTCAAATGTACATTTGAATTCAGTTTACTAGTATTTTTCTGGGAATTTTTGTGTCTGTATGCATCAGGTGTACTAGTCAATAGTTTTCTTGTAATGTCCTCTTTAGCATCAGGATAATACTGGCCTCATAAAAGGAGTCTGGGAGTGTTCCTTCTTCTTTAACTTTTTTTTTTTTTTTTGGTAATAATTTGAGGAGCACTGGTGTTAATCTCTTTAAATATTTGGTAGAATTCACCATGAAGCCATCTGGTCTTAGGCTTTTGTTTGTTGGGAGGTTTTTGATCATTGACTCAATCTTAGGATAGATTTTCAGAAATTAATTCAGCTTTGTTGATTTTGTTGTTCTAGTCTTTATTTCTTTTTTTAAAAATTTTTTAAAATTTCTTTTCAGCATAACAGTTTTCATTGTTTTTGCACCATACCCAGTGCTCCATGCAGTACATGCCCTCCCTAATACCCACCACCAGGATCCCCTAACCTCCCACCCCCCGCCCCTTCACTCGGACCATTTTTACTTTTTCCCTTCTGTTCTATTTCTAGTTAATTGAGGTATAAAGTTAAGTTGTTTGAGATCTTTTTTTTTCTTTATACAGGCACTTACGACTATAAATTTCATTCTTAGTACTGCTTTTGCTTTTGCTGTATCCCATACATTTTGGCATATTGTGTCTCCATTTTCATTTGTTTCAAGGTATTTTTAAATTTCTCTTTTGGGGCGCCTGGGTGGCTCAGTGGATTAAGCCTCTGCCTTAGGCTCAGGTCATGATCCCAGGGTCCTGGGATTGAGCCCTGCGTTGGGCTCTCTGCTCATCGGGGAGCCTGCTTCCCCTCTCTCTCTGCCTGCCTCTCTGCCTACTTGTGCTCTCTCTGTCAAGTAAATAAATAAAAATCTTTAAAAAAAATTCTCTTTTGATTTCTTTTTTTTTAAATTTCATTTCTTTTCAGCGTAACAATTCATAGTTTTACACCACACCCAGTGCTCCATGCAATGCGTGCCCTCCATAATACCCACCACCTGGCTCCCCCAACCTCCTACCCCCTGCCCCTTCAAAACCCTCAGGTTGTTTTTCAGAATCCATAGTCTCTCATAGTCTCTCTTTTGATTTCTTACTTGATATATCGGTGGTTCAGGACTATGTTAATCTCCACATACTTGTGAATTTTCCAGTTTTCTTTCTGCTATTGATTTCTAGTTTCATTATACTGTGAGGATATTCTATATGATTTCAGCCTTAAGTTTATTAAGACTTGTTTTGTGAACTAACGTGATCTATCCTAGAGAATGTTCCATGTGCACTTGAGAAGAATCTGTTCTCTGCTGTTGTCACATTGAATGTTTTATACACACACACACACACACACACACAAGATATATATATCTGCAGGGCCTATTTGATCTATAGTGTTGTTCAAGTCTACTGTTTCCCTATTGATTTTGTCTGGATTTTCCATCCATTATTGAAACTGGGGTATTGGGTAGTTCAGAGAGCTAAGCGTCGGACTCTTGATTTCAGCTTGGGTTGTTATCTCAGGGTTGTGAGATCGAGCCCTTTGTCGGACTCTGCACTGGGCCTGGAGCCTGCTTGAGATTCTCTCTCCCTTTCCCTATGCCTCTCACCTCCCATCTTTAACTCTCTAAAAAAAAAAAAAAAAGGAAAGAAAGTGAGATATTGGTATTTCCTACTATTATTGTATTGCTATTTCTCCTTCCAGTTCTGTCAATATTTGCTTGTTTCTATATTTAGGTGCTTTCGTGTTGGGTGCATATATAGCCATAACTATATATTTTCACGGTTGTCTGTAGGGCTTTATTACTTTCTGGAGGCTCTAGAGGATAATCAGTATCTTTGTCTTTTTCAGGTTCTAGAGGCCACCCATATTGCTTTACTCATGGCCTCTGTTCTCCATCTTTAAAAATAACAGTGGTAGCCAAGTTCTTCTCATACTGTCATTTTGGTCGTCCTCCTTTGATTGCCACCTTTTCTAAGACCACTGCCAGGAAGGATTTTCCAAGGGAATTTTAAGGATTCATGTCGGCCCACCTGGATAATGCAGGATAATCTGTCTATTTTAAGATAAGTCCTTAACTTTAGTCATATCTGTTAAGTTCCTTATAAGGTATAAGGTAATATATTTACAGATTCCAGGGATTATGGTGTGGGCATTTGACAGGGGGAGAAGGGGAGAGTACTATTTTTGCCTACTAAAACACCGTTAATACTAAAACATCAGACAATACCAAAAGTTGACAAGAATATGGAGCAACTAGAGTTCTACATTGCCTGTGAGAATGCAAAATGGCACAACCATTTTGGAAAATAATTTGGTAATTTCTCCAACAGCTAAGCATACGTTTACCACATGACTCAGCAATTCCACTTCTAGATATTTACCCAAGATAAATGAAAACATATTTCTACAAAAATTGACATCTATAAATGTTCACAGCTGCTTGCATAGCAATATAAAATTAGGAACAACCTAAATATCCATTAATATGTCAATTGATACAGGGGCACCTGGGTGGCTCAGTGAGTTAAGCTCTACCTTCAGCTCAGGTCATGATCTCGGGGTCTTGGGATCGAGCCCCACATCGGGCTCTCTGCTCAGCAGGGAGCCTGCTTCTCCTCTCTCTCTACCTGCTGCTCTGCCTACCTGTGATCTCTCTCTCTCTCTCTGTCAAATAAATAAATAAAATCTTTTAAAAAAATATGTCAATCAATACAAATGGTGGGATAGTCACACAATGGATACAATTCAGCATTAAAAAACTAAACTATTGATGTCACAACTAATAAATGGTAATTGATGCTGTATCAGATATAATTACAACCTTCAGGGAGTACATGAAATAGTCACCAGGTATGTAAGCAAATAACTTTTGAACATATTAGTCCATGTCATGGCGGCATGAGCCAGGTAGAATGTTGGCATATAGGAGGGAGTCATCTACTCATCTTGGTGGGTATAGTTCAGAGTAGGGTTCACAAAGATGAATAAAAATTTTCTTAGAAGAGGGGCGCCTGCGTGGTTCAGTGGGTTAAAGCCTCTGCCTTCGGTTCAGGTCATGATCCCAGGGTCCTGGGATTGAGCCCCGTGTCAGGCTCTCTGCTCAGCAGAGAACCTACTTCCGTTCCTCTCTCTGCCTGCCTCTCTGTCTACTTGAAATCTCTGTCAAATAAATAAATTAAAAAATCTTTAAAAAATTTTTCTTAGAAGAGCATAATAGGGATATTCTAGGAAAAGACAATAGTACATAAAAAGACACAAAATCTTGAAACATCATGGTATGTTTAAGTAACTGCAAGTAGTTTGAGATGTTTAGAGAATTAGGTTTGGGTAAGAGCAGTAAAAATAACTTTGGAAAAGCCAGCAGGGCAAGATCATGGAAAGTCTGGTATAAGAGAATATGATATTTAGATATTTTCTGCAGGCATGGGGAGCCACAGAACTGTTTGAATGTAGGAAAGTCATATTGAAATTTATTACGTTTGGCCATATTAATTACTCTACACTACCACACAGCAACATAGAACAGAGGTGTAAGAATTACATTTTTATTTTCCAAAGAAATTGCATTTAAATGTCTTGATAGGCTTCAAGATTCTGTAGAAAATCATTTCTTACCTTGTGACTGCCTTTGGGATATCATCAAATGGCCATTGTGGTCCAAACAGTCCACATCCACTGGCTATTAATGCAGTCATCTCACTTTCCAATTAACTTGAGTTCACAATGCACATCTTAAAGTAAAGAAGATTTCAGTTAAAAGGGCCCCTTAAAATACATCCTCTTCCTAATAGTGGTAACCTCTGTTTTCAACTAGTATGACATCAGACATCAACTATGACATCATTGGGTTATTCCAAGGGTCAGGAGAAGGAGGTAGGTGACCCACAAGGACAATAATGAATCTCTGAGCTATTCTTCTTCCTTGGCTTCTCTTACAGCCTGAACCATACTTTGAGAAAATACCTGTGTTGTGGGTCAAGCTGGTGATTCTTAAAGACAAGCAGTCAAATGAATACTCAATACATATCAGGGGAAGATGTGCATGGTTAGTCGTACATGTATCCATACACATTCATTCACACACAAAACTCTTGTGTTTGTGAATTTGTATATACAAATATATACATTCATGTTCAACTGGAATTTCTTAGCAAGAGAGCATAATTATTGTTATGCTTTTGGAAAGGTGCACATGTCATGGTGAGGGAGGCAGAAGTTCTAAATTTATTCACCCAGATTAGTTGTATTTATTAATTTAACCAAAATTTACCAGCAGGTGTTGCTTTAGACTTGAGGATGCAAAAGTGAATAGACATAGTTTCTGACTTGAAGAATTGTATCTAAATCCAGTAGGGATACACAGGAGGTATGAATGATATTCAAAGTAACACATTCTACAGTTGAGCTACGATGTATCTCTATAGAAATCAAGATGACTATGGAATCACTTAGTCAGACATCTAATGCATATCCCGCATAAGGCATTCATCTAAGAATTGAGGCTATAAAGAGAATGAAATACAGACCTACTTTAAAGGAGTTCAAAATCTATGAATAGGCAATCAAAGAGCAAGTAATTGGGGGTCTCAGTCCTATTTCCCACACACCTATATCCCACATCAAGTTTTTCTTTTCTTAAGGGTCCTGTTATTTTCAACTGTCTTACCTATTAATTTCGTTCTTGCAAGAAGATGCCACACTATTTCTTTTCAATTTATTGCTTCAATTCATAATCTCTCACAATGAAGTTTCATTTGAGTTGGTGTTAAGTGAATCCAATCTCTCATTCAGTACATGTTTGTTTGCTACATATTATGTGTTCCAGGCACAATTCAGAGCTAATGTAGTAGTCTGGACAGGGTAAATTCAGGCAATGGCTATATTAGCAACCAGATGTTTCATCTGAAGTCTTAGATTTTTAGTCCTGGAAAACATGTGACAACCACTACCAAACACCTCTGCTGAAATGAGTTGGAGGCTGTTAGGTCACCAAGGAGTGCTCTCTTCTTCACCTCTTTAAGAAAGGCATTGCCATAACCTAAGTGTGACATACCCTCCGGGTCATTAAGAACAGAACCAGAACTGTCAGTTCATTCCAAATCAGTTCCTAGCAACAACCAGTTAGCAATAATAACTTTGAAGTTGGGTGTGAAATGAATTTGTGCTTCTAGGCTTGAAATATATTACGTTCTAATGGGTGACATAATCCCACAAGAAGGGACTGAAATTAAATCACATGTTATTTGACTTTAAAACTTTGAACTTTAATTTTCCTTTTCTTTCATTTCCTCTCCCTTCTCTTTCCACCCACCTCTTCCTACTATTCTCCCTTCTTTCCTTCCTTCCTTTCTTTTCATGTGTAGACAGCACATTGTCATAAAAGTCACTGCACATTAGAAACAGAATTATATCTGATTTGGGGCATTTCTTACCAAATCCATCTCTCTCCAATGTAGTCTTTGCTATATCAAGTGGGAGAGTAGATACATATCAATAACCTGAGAATGGTTGCAATGAAGTCAGAAACTTTCCTGCGTGTGTTAGTGACAAAGCATATGTAAAACCCATTTCATGTTAGCTCACCTTCAACACCTTATCCATGTTGCCCGATTTGTTTCCTTCAAAAAGGGAGAGGTGAAAAATAAGATGCTCCTATTCCAAACTTGACAAGTTGTAAAACATTTCTCTCAAATCAATCTTCCTGCGCACCATGCCCCACCCCCAATAACCCCGTGAACTTCTTTTTCTTTCCAAATGGGTCATTTGAGGATGCCAACATTCTCTGAACAAAAGGTGCTAGTATGCCATCAACAAAACAAAAGTAAAAACAAAGTAAAGAAAACGTTGCTTGTCCACTTCTCTAAATTGTTCTCCTTTGGCTTGGGGATATATATTGTCTTTCAGTCACATCCTTGATACTGAACCAGGCCCTTGGGGCTTGGGTGTGATGTTTACTATTATAATGAGGGAATAGGTTAGTGAAAGTTCAGCACTGGGGTCCACCTTGGAGCAGACTGGTTTGGTCCGGACATGGAGTTTTAGGTGGTGGTTGTTGGTTTTGTGTGTGTGTGTGTGTGTGTGTGTGTGTATTTCCTTTTTCTTTCTTTCTCTTTTTCTTTCTTTCTTTCCTTTTGTGGAGGCAGCTGAAAAATACTTGGTTTTGTATCAGGGTTGAGGGGACCTGAGTTTAGTCCCTGCTCTGTCTTATCCTCCTTGAACTCTATGAAATAATCTCCACCATAACTAAGTATATAGGCTGGTGGATATTCCTCCATCTGAACTAAGGAAACATGAACAACTTAAATATTTTTAGCAAGATTGGTTTTAATTTACTTTGTTAAAATATTATCATGATTACCAGAATACCTTTTGCTTATAGACTTTGAGATCTGGGGCCAGGACTGGTTCTAAGGTTATTCTGTTGCCAATACATTGGAGTTTATAATATCATTAAAATGGAACAAATATGAAAAACCTGAACTGGAAAGTCAAATATCAACTAAGGAACACTTATTCTACTTTTTCATTTTATTGGTCAATTTACCCAGAGCAAATAAAAAAACTAAATAGCCTGTAGGAAGTGCTCAGTAAATGAGTTTTGAATGACTACATATAGACAAGGAGAGAAATCACCAAATAAATTGAAACTTACGGTACTTTGTCATAAAGTAATAAGTTCTGCATTTAATTTTTTGCATGTAGGCCACTAGAGGGAAAACTATATAGAGATAGGGCTTTTCTGCATTTTTTTCCTCATAAATAATATTATTCCCTCATGGAGACAGTAGTCAAGAAGAGAATATTGGGTGATTGTCTTTTATTTACTTCTACCTTAGTATACATTTATTTTGTTTCTGTTCTATTGGTTTCTTCTGGCTGAAAGATAAATTTGTTTCATTGTATAAAAAACTCTATGTAGTCATATGGAGAAAAGGGGGATGAGTATTTAAGTTCTTAAAAAGATTTTAAAGATTTTTGCTTTCTTGTACACTAACAATGAAAATATAGAAAGGGAAATTAGAGAATTGATTCCATTTACTGTAGCACCAAGAACCATAAGATACCTTGGAATAAACCTAACTAAAGAGGTCAAGGATCTGTACTCAAGGAACTACAGAACACTCATGGAAGAAATTGAAGACACAGAAAGATGGAAAAGCATTCCATGCTCATGGATCAGAAGAATAAACATTGTTAAAATGTCTATATTGCCCAGAGCAATCTATACTTTCAATGCTATCCCGATCAAAATTCCACTGACATTTTTCAAAATGCTGGAACAAACAATCCTAAAATTTGCATGGAGCCAGAAAAGACCCTGAGTTGCTAAGGAAATGTTGAGAAGGAAAAACAAAGCAGGGGGCATCATGTTGCCTGGTTTCAAGCTATATTACAAAGCTGTGATCACCAAGACAGCATGTTACTGGCACAAAAATAGACACATAGACCAGTGGAACAGAGTAGAGAGTCCAGATATGGACCCACAACCCTATGGTCAAATAATCTTCAACAAAGCAGGAAAAAATATCCACTGGAAAAAAGAGAGTCTTTTCAACAAATGGTGCTGGGAAATTTGGACAGCTATGTACAGAAGAATGAAACTCAACCATTCTCTTAACCATACACAAAGATAAACTCAAAATGGATAAAAGACCTCACTGTGAGACAGGAATCCATCAAAATCCTAGAGGAGAACATAGGCAGTAACCATTTCTACATAGGCCACAGCAACCTCTTTCAAGACATGTCCCCAAAGGCAAAGGAAACAAAAGTGAAAGTGAACTTTTGGGACTTCATCAAGATCAAAAGCTTCTGCACAGCAAAGGAAACAGTCAACAAAAGAAAGAGACAACCCATGGAATGGGAGAAGATATTCGCAAATGACACTACAGACAAAGGGCTGATATCCAAGATCTATAAAGAACTCCTAAAACACAACACTCAAAAAACAGGTAATCATGTAAAAAAATGGGCAGAAGACATGAACAGAAATCAAAACCATATTGAGATATCACCTTACGCCAGTTAGAATGGCCAAAATCAACAAGACAGTAAACCATAAGTGTTGGAGAGGATGT
Source organism: Mellivora capensis (assembly GCA_004024625.1). Classification (NCBI taxonomy): domain Eukaryota; kingdom Metazoa; phylum Chordata; class Mammalia; order Carnivora; family Mustelidae; genus Mellivora; species Mellivora capensis. The sequence goes on along the minus strand of PISX010004478.1, from coordinate 13,068 downwards.
GGAGAAAGGAGAACCCTCTTACACTGTGGTGGGAATGCAAGTTGGAGCAGCCACTTTGGAAAACAGTGTGGAGATTCCTTAAGAAATTAAAAATAGAGCTACCCTATGACCCTGCAATTGCACTACTGGGTATTTACCCCAAAGATACAGATGTAGTGAAAAGAAGAGCCATCTGTACCCCAATGTTCATAGCAACAATGGCCGCAAATGCCAAACTGTGGAAAGAGCCAAGATACCCTTGAACAGACGAATGGATAAAGAAGATTATGCCTCCATCAGAAAGGATGAATACCCAACTTTTGTGTCAACATGGACGGGACTGGAGGAGATTATGCTGAGTGAAATAAGTCAAGCAGAGAGAGTCAATTATCACATGGTTTCATTTACTTGTGGAGCATAAAGAATAACACAGAGGACCTTAGGAGAAGGAAAGGAAAAGTGAGTTGGGGGAAATCAGAGGGGGAGACAAAGTATGAGAGACTGTGGACTCAGAAACAAACTGAGGGTCTTGGAGGGGAGAGGGGTGGGGGGTTGGGTGAGCCTGGTGGTGGGTATTAAGGAGGGCATGTATTGCATGGAGCACTGGGTGTGGGGCATAAACAATGAATCTTGGAACACTGGAAAAAAAGATTTTTAAAGATTTTTAAAAATTTTTTATTTTTTAAAATTTTTATTAAGTTCCATTTAAGTAACATACAGTGTAATATCAGTTTCAGGTATACACTTTAGGGATTTGACACTTGCGTACAACACCTGGTGCTCATCACAAGTGCACTCATTAATCCTCAATGGATTGCTTTTATTCTATATGTCACAGTCCATAACAGTCAATTTTTGTTGCTTGAGTTGTTCCAGATTTGGCCAGTGAGAAATCCTTCAACTTGGTTCCCATATTTTTTCCAGTGGATTCCCATCATTTTTAAGCACCGTCTTACTTTTTGGTATGGAAAGATACTCTAAGTTCATATCTTTGGCAAAATGATAAACGGTGTCGTACTATTTACTCAGGGAACACGGCACTGTTTATCATCTTGCCAAAGATATGAACTTGTGTTCATGTCTTCCTGATGTTAGTAACCATTGCTGCTTGATGCTGCTAGTGTTTGTTCAATGGCTCTCTAGTCACTCTGGTTGTCTAAAACCTATTCTTAAGTATATTTCTTAGAAAGTGCTCTTGAGAACAATATTCCTTTAGGCTTTGCCTGTTGATAACAGTTGTCTGTGCTTTTTACTTGAAGTTCAGTATTACTGGATTTACAATCCTTGGCTTACATTTTCTTTCCTTCAATATTTTCAATATGTTGCTCTATTTTCTTCTAGCATGAAGGGTTGTGAAAATGTGTTAATCTAATTTTCCTTCCTTTAGAAGTCACATGTCTTTTTGCCTAAAAGGCCAAAGATTCTTTTTTCTTTTTTACAAAGTTCAATAATTTTACTCCAACATGTTTATGTTGGATACTCTGTAGGATAGAGTCAGTTACATGGTGTGCTCTTTCAATATGTAGTTTCACATTCTTTTTAAGAAATATCAGGAACAGGGGCACCTGCGTGGCTCAGTGGGTTAAGCCTCTGCCTTCGGCTCAGGTCATGATCTCAGTGTCCTAGGATCGAGCCCCACATCGGGCTCTCTGCTCAGCAGGGAGCCTGCTTCCCTTCCTCTCTCTCTGCCTGCCTCTCTGCCTACTTGTGATCTCTCTCTGTCAAATAAATAAATAAAAAAAAAGAAATATCAGGAACATTATCTTGAATTATAGTTTTAGAAATTTGTTTTGTTCTCTTGCTTGGGTTTTCATTTTCAGGGACTCATCTCTTCTTTGCCTATCTTCAACATTTGTCATTTTTTCTTGATTTCTTTTGAATCTCTTTCTTCACCTTGTAATTTGATGTTTTCCTTTTTTTGATTTTCTGTTATTAATACATTACTTCTCACATTTATTACTCATGTGTTCTACAATAGATTACATTTGTAAAGGATTTTAAACTTCTAATTCTCTTTTTGAATTTCATCAGCTTATTTCTGACTTTTCTCATTTTGACTTGTGTTAGTTCATGTTTTATGTCATTAATATAGTTGGGGTTCTTTTGAAATAATAACTTGCTGTTTTGATCTCTCTCTTTTTCATGTCTTTCTAGTGTGATTGCTTGGGATTCAACCTCGACACATTTATTTTAATTTATTTTCTTTGATATTAGTTTTCCCGAATGTTTAGAAAGTAGTAGTGTTTCTAACTTCACAGACCTTGCTCTTCTGCAGTTAGCATCAATGTTAAAAAATATTGCACTTTGCTTTCTGAGATTTCCAAGCTCTGTTTGACTTCACTTTTGTCTGTATCTTCTTTCCTTTACCTCTCTTGTTGCTTTCTTGCTAAATTCTTTGAGTCCCAGCAATTTCTCCTCAGTGTGGAGTCCTGTGCCCTGAGGGGTCAGGTTTGAGAGTTCCCAGACAGTAAACTGTGTCACCTTTTTTTCTTTTTTTAAGATTTTATTTATTTTAGAGAGAGAGAAAGACAGAGAGGACAAGCAAGTAGAGAGGCAGAGAGAGAGGGAGAAGCAGGGTCCTCGCTGAGCAGGGAGCCCCATGCGGGGCTGGATCCCAGAACCCTGAGATCATGACCTGAGTGGAAGGCGGACGCTTATTGACTGAGCGCCCCCAGGCGCCCTGCCTCACCTTCATAGACCTTACAGCATGCGCTTGTTACTCACATGTTCCTGGAGTAATTGATGCCTTTCTCAATTTCTGCCACTCTTCTCAGACTGACTTGTACTTTTCAGATATTATCTGTTGGGTGTTTTCCGGTTCTCTTGTTCTGAACATCATCAAATGGCTATTTCCTCTGCTCTTCCCCACACAGATGCCAACGACACATAGGTCTAGTGACTCTTGGAACATTGTCTCTACCTGCTTGTGTGCTGAGGCTTGTGCTGCTCCTAGTTACCTAGTTTTGTTGGATTTTGGTTTTTGCTATCTAGATGCTATATTTTTAATGTGATTTGGAAAGACCCCCCCCAACAAAAAAATTATGCTGCCACGACTATCTTCCTAGAATTTATGAGAGGCGCGTTTTATATAGGTAAGGAATCTGAGTCCCAGGAGATAAATTTATTTGCTCAAGATCATGCAGTCAGAGCAAAAGATAAACGTGTATGTAAAGCATCTTGGTGATGCCGGGTACTGAGAAGCTGCCTAGTGTTCTTTCCTTCCTTCTTCCCAACCTCCTTCTGTTCCTTCCTTTCTCCAATTCTCTCTCCTTTGTTCCCTGCATAGCCTAGATTTAAACCCAGTTACTTCTGATCCCAAAGTCTCTGCAAGCTCATTTAATATGCTATGCTTCTACCCCACTAGAGATTTTGAAAAATCTAAACAAAATTAGCTTTACCAAAACCGACACTCATCTTGCTCTAACAATTTTCCTTTGTGTTTTTATGCTCACATGCTTTTCAAATGGAATCTACGAATGTTAGATTCTTTGACCCATGTCTCATTAAAATATGGTTTGTTAGAAGTAAAGTGGTGGGGGCGCCTGGGTGGTTCAGTAGGTTAAGTCACTGCCTTCAGCTCAGGTCATGATCTCAGGGTCCTGGAATGGAGCCCTGCATTAGGCTCCCTGCTGGGTGGAGAGCCTGCTTCCCCTTCTCCCTCTGCTGCCTGCCGCTCTACCTACTTGTGCTCTCTATCTTTCTGTCAAATAAAAAAAAAAAAGAAGAAGAAGAAGAAGAAGAAAAGAGCCTTTATTTCAATAAATCCATTTATAGGCATCTTATATAATCCCTTAAAAGCTTTTTTTCTTGTCTTCTGCCACCACCCAGGAAACCATATATGATCCACATATGATAAGGAGTCAATGAAATCTGAATCTGAAAAACCTTGATTTCACCTTCAAATTTAAAATTCACAGTACTCAAAGAGAGTTTAAACTTGGCCAAAGTTGAATGTTCCATTTTTGAAAAATGTTATAAAAGTACTATTTTGATTAAAAAACTGCAGCTCTCAGACACAAGTCCATAAAATTCTAAGCTCTGTTGGTTAGGGTGCTTGGCTATTGATGATACTTGACACGGATTTGTTAAAAAAAACTGAATGCACTATAAAGGCTCCCAAGGAATTTATACTATATACTCTGCCATATAAAAAGTTCAATTTACTAATTCTCCATAATCCTCTACGTAAAGCCAATCAGTAATTAGATCGTGGGGAGCAGAGTTTTATTTACGGTATGAAGTCACAATACAAGTCCTAGGGGACTAATGGCTCTGCTTTAAGCCAGTGTTTTTATAAAATCCTGTTCCAGTTTTTGGCTCTGTAATGGATTTCCCAGGTTGGTGATACACCACCCAGAAAACACTCTTTCCTTATTTTTCTTTCCTTGAACTTCCTGCTCTTACTGTGCAGGCTTAGTTCATACTGTTTGAATTTACTTATTGTGGTTTGCATAAAATTATCATTCACTCATCTACACATAGTAGATAATGGTTATTTGCCTATAAATCTAACAGGTACTGAGTTTTATTTACCCTCCTGCTCTGTGGGCACTCTCTGAACAAATGGGCAGTTGTTCTTGAAACCTTTTCCATTTTTATGAGATTTAGAGCTGCCTTTCCTTGTTGCTTTGTGTGCTTTTTAGCAGCTTGAGGCTCCTTCTTTCATGGTGTTTACTCTGGAGCTGGTGTGAACAGAGGCTCTTGGAAATGGTAGAGTGTTAATATCCTGGAGTGTGTCCTGTTACATGTAAAAGATTGCTTCTCGAGGCTGCTGGGAGCTGCAGCAGATCTTTCACAACATGTCCAGATCACTCCCAGTCACGAATGGTCACACACCTACGCTCAACCTCTCACGCTCTCCGATTTTGCATGTGCAGAAACAGGCCAGGAAACTTGACCTCATGTTGATTGGAACGCTGCTTTGCATTCATTTTCAGAATACTTGGAGCCTCACATATGTTTCTTGTTAACGCTCATGTTTGATTGTTCAAAGTCTTTTTTTAATTAAATAAACCTGTATCAAAAATTGTCACTTTGCTTTAAAGAAGCACAATTAGCTTGCTCTGGGGATGCAAACGGCAAAGAAAAATGAAATATTTCTGCTCCTTTACATGTTTCCAAAAAATGAGAGTGGCCTAAGACGTAGTAGTACCTTTAAGGGTCAAGGGATTTTAAATAGCTTTTGAACAAATCAAGTACAAAGCGGCATTACTTAAATGAAGAAAGTCATTTAAAATAGAGCTTGTTAATGGAATATGGTTTAAAATCATGTCTGTTGTAAATCTGTCTTCAGAATTGAAAGTTACTGGGCCAGAGACAGGAAGGTAAGAAAGCTGATAGCTCAATATAATAACTGTAAATTTGGAGGTGCACTGTTTCACCCCCACAAGGGCATGATTCGGTAAACGTCATATACAAGATAACATACTTAGGCCTGGATGACTTCATAAATTTCCCAAATGCAGTTATTGGAATCTATTTCTATTTTACTTAACTACTTACTGTCTCTCCCCAGACTCAGCTTGGTAAAGCTATGGCCTCTCTAAGACAAAAGGAAAAAAAAAAACACCCTATCAATCGATCGATCGATCTATCATCTATCTACATATCTGAATCCAAGTGGCTAAATCAAGTGTCTCAAGATCCAGATATCAAGTTCATGTTGCTTCTTGACTCCTTACTATCTTTCAGTTTCATTTTTCATCCTATATATTTTAAATAGTATTTTGTATATGAATCGTATTTTCTATTTTCTGTGTTTGACATTTAGGGCAGCTTGGGGACCCAGGTAGGGACTGGCCATCCCAAGTTTATCTAGTTCCACAGAGATAGCAAACACTTGCCTAAAAGCACACCTCAGCTATGCAAACACACCAATCAGAGCCCAGCCTTCCAATCTTCCCTTTCTTCAAATTTCACACACCCACCCAGCAGTCCCCTTACCCTAAATCACCGCAGGGGCAAGTGCCAGGCAAACAGGGACCTCCCCTATAGCACAGAGGCCACACAGACACTATTCAGACTAACCAGCCCTAAACTTATCCATTGTACTTAGTCTGCCTCACTCACTCCTTCCCTCAAAACCCAAATAAGGGCTCTGGTCCATAATTTTCCCTTTTCTCCTTCTGCCTCCTAACTGACACAAGTGCTTCCTCATGTGGCCTGGCAAGCCATGGAGTGTCCCTTTCTCTTGAGAACTGTAGGTAATAAACTATATTTTCAATAGTAGTTATCTGATCGGTGGGCCTCGCCATACCTGATCTAAACAAATTCTGGGGACATTTTCATAACCTTTGGCACCCATCCCTGTTGTAGACTCTGGGCCTCTCCTTAGCCCCCTTTTTTCCCCTATTCTTAAAGAGCACTCTGACTCTGGACTGTGGCTACTGCTTTTTGAGGCTACTACCCTTCTTTTCATGAGGTACCCTCTTGTAAAACACCTATCCCAGAGGATTTACTTGAATTAGGAGGCAATTAGGTATCAGCCTGCCCCTGGCTTTTGGAGTAAATGTGCTCCATCCTGCCAGGCATAAATCAATCTCCACTTCTGCCTCGGGATGGAGTTGAGTCCAGTTGTGTTGTGCTTCTCCTGCTGCAGCCGCCCTAGGCTCTGCCATTATCTCCAACCACAACTAACCCTACTTCCTGCACTAATCTCAAACTCAGATCCCAGTTCTCCAATGAAATAAAGAGCCTTCTGCCCAGTTGTCCAGTCTCGTTTCTGCTATTTCCTATATATTTTTTCTCCCACCCGACCATCTTTTGATTACCTAGTCAAAGTTGTGCCAGTCCTTCAATCTTCTATGAAATCTCCAATATTACCGTCTTCCTTGAGTTTGATTATACTTAGTTGAACATTTTATCATTTTTTTGTCTTTTTCTATTTCATGTACTTGAAATCTGGACAGAGGACTTGAGCATATGTGCTAATTCTATGACTTACAGGGTGTGTTAGGCTACTTGGACATCCATAACAAAATACCACAGGCTGGAGGACTTAAAAAAACAGCCATTTCTTATCTCACAGTTCTAGAGGCTAGAAATCCCAGGTCAAGGTCAGGTAGGGTTGGTTCCTAGTGAGGGCTCCTCCTGGCTTGTAAACAACCACTTCTCCCTGAACCTTCATATGGTCTTTCCATTCAGGTGGAAAGAGAGAGAAAGAAAGGGAGTTCTCAGGCATCTGTTTTTTTTTTGTTGTTGTTGTTGTTCTGTTTTGTTTTGTTTTTTAGTTTATTCTTCATTTAACTTTTAAAACACTACCATAGTTTAATATTGAAACAAAAACAATAGCAAGTAGTGAGCTATGATTATAGTCCTTCACTCATTCACTACTGCATGTAAAATGCCAGCAGTGTTATTCCCTGGCCCCATGAAGAGGTCTGACACTGAACATCACCCCTGGATGATGTTCATCACCCTCATAGGCTTCCCCATTGTAATGGTGCCATCCTTCCTGATTTGGGTCATAGTTTGCCAGTTCTACCTGGTCCATTTCATACATCTCTTCTACCTCCTTCCTCTCAGATAGGACTTTTTCCAGCAGAGAGAGTTCATCAGGAGAGAGAGAGCCATTCTCAGGAAAGTTTACCTTAAATTTGATGATGAGGCGACTCTTCTTATATGGTCTACGATAAATTGGCATGCCTTCACTTAGCACACACTTGATATTTCTATGCTTGACAATTTGACCTGCGTGAGAGGTGATGATAATGGTTTGGTTGTCAAGGGCAGATACTGTCTTTTGAAAGCCACACAATGCTTCAACTAGCTGTATGTCTGCACATATGAAAATGTCTTTTCCTTGCTGAGTAAAAACAGCGTGGTCCTTCTGACCTAAAATAATGATAATATCTCCTGGTTCCAGTCCTGGTTCTTGGTATCCTTCACCATGGAATGTTATCTTCTAATCCATCTTTCATGCTTTTGTCAATATGAACTTCTATCAAACTGTCTTCCTTCCATTGCAGCTTTTACATCTATTTTTGGACTGATCCATTCCCCATGGCCCTGGAACTCCATGAACAAAGACTGAATTTGTTGAACCATTTCAAGTCCTATCTGTTGAAGTCTTACTTGCATTCCAGTACCTCGGCGATTGGGACAACATTCAACTGTTCCTTTCTTACCACCTCGGCCTTCGCAATTATTGCATATCACATTCTTTTACAGAGCTAGTTTTCTTGTTGTGCCATTATATAAATCTTCGAAGGTGACTGAGACCTGATGTTTCTCCTCCTCCAAAAAACATACCAAAGATGTCCATGGGGGAGCCAAAACCACCACCGGATCTACTTTCTTTAATTGCCTGTTCTCCTCCTTTGTCATATGATTCCCTTTTCTTTGCATCAGAGAGCACTTCATAAGCTTGAGAAATCTGTTTAAACTTCTCTCCTTCATTTGGATTCTTATCAGGATAGTACTTCAAGGCCAGTTTCCTGTAGGCCTTTTTCAGTTCTTCCTGTGTAGCATTGTGTTTGACTGCCAAAACATCACAGTAAGTCATTTCTTTCACCATTTTCTATAGCCAAGCCAAGGCTGGTGTGGGGGAGTGGGCAAGAGCACATTGCTGACACACCAAAAATTCTGGAAAATTCCTCTGGCATCTGTTCTTCTAAGGAGACCAATCTCACCAGATCATGGCCTATGATCCATGGCCTCACTTAACCTAATCACTTACCTAGAGGCCCCATTTCCAAATACAGACATATTGGGGGCTGGGTCTTTGACATATGAATTCTATGGGGACACAACCAAGTGACTAGAACAATTACTTTATATTTGAAAAGGAGGATAAGACTGGTCAGAATTTCTTTCCAAAGCCTACAAAAAGGCTGAAATTGTTAAGTGTTCAAAATTTAAATTTTAAGTAAACAATTTTATCCTGTGTGTTTATTTAGAGAGCAGAATAAGAAGCAAATTTATGTCATCTGAGATTTTGGAGTTAACTTTTCTGGCTTTTAGTGTTGGACATTGTCTACTAGAAAGACTTCACATTTTTGTAGCTGGTTCTTTCATTGCTACTAAAACAGGATGAAATAGTCAGATTCTCTTTCTCTTTAAAATAGAATTTTAAAGAATATTACAGAGGAAATAATCTTGTTCATCATATTGTCAATCTAACTCCACATTCCATCATGAAAATCCCAGAATTCTAGCTGAATATGGACAGGCGATTTACAATTACACATCATGATTATAGAGACCGGTTTTGTTCCATTTGGAGTTTGGGACTCCTTTTTTAGTAAGTTCCACCTGTCCCTTACAGAGCCATTAGACTTTGTGTCTCAGACTCTTTTCCCAAAGAAACACAAATTCCTTATGGTGGGCATTAGGCAAAAAATTCAGTTCAAGGTAAAATTGTTGTGCAGGTCACCCTCTAGCACTTCAGGTTAGTCATTCAACCCATCCTGGTTCCTAAATCATGGATCCTTTGAAAAAAATTCCCTGGATGCTGCCATCTGTTATTACACACACTTCCTTTGATTTACCCCTAAATTTCTCTTTGTTTTCACCTTCTTTCTGCTTTATTCCTAGTTGTCATCATGCCTCAAGCAAAACATGTATTTTCTTCTTTAAGAATTCTCTCATCTGAATTATTTTTCTCAATTAATAGAATCACTTTTGATTCCTTCTACTTTCATATCTCTCACAGGTAATTGATCACCAAATCATGATGATTCTCTTTCTAGACTTCTGATTTCATTCATCCACTCAACAAGCATTTATTGAGAATTTTTTATGTGTCAGGCTATAGGAATTGAGGGTGAAGGAGGTTGGCCCAGCCCCTACCCTCATTGGTTTTATAGTCTAGTGGGCAATGAATTTTCACCACCTACGAAAGTGTTAGGCTGAACTCACCACAGAGGTGATGCAAGCACAGAGAGTACAAAAGGAATAGAAAATGCAAAGTCCTGAAGGCAAAAGAATCATTGTGTAATAGTGAAATGCAACCAACTTCAGCAAGTAGAAACTGCCTTCTAAATGGTTCTCTCACCTCTAACTGATGTATTTGCAGATGAACCTTTCTTTCTAAACACAGACTTATTACATCCTCCATTAGGAGCTACTGATGAGTTTCCATTACTTACAGAAGAGCTAAACTCAGCATATCATATATAACCCTGTGTGAGATATCTCTAGCCATTGCACATTACCTGGGAAATGCCCAAATAAAAATAACACTTTAAACTTCCATGAATTTCCTCTTCCTCCTGTATTTGTTCAACTGATGAACTCACTTTAGACTCAGTTTTTTTTTAAAAAGATTTTATTTATTTATTTGTCAGAGAGAGAGAGCGAGAGAGCAAGCACAGGCAGAGTGGCAGGCAGAGGCAGAGGGAGAAGCAGGCAAGGAGCCTGATGTGGGACTCGATCCCAGGACGCTGGGATCATGACCTGAGCTGAAGGCAGCCGCTTAACCAACTGAGCCACCCAGGCGTACCTTTTTTTTTTTTTTTAGGCTCAGTTTTAATGTCATCACTGTGAAAAGTTTCCTAATCCTTCAATTTCTCAAAATAAACTGATTTTTTGATTTGATTTTGTGGCTTGTACCAAGCACCTGTGACTGCCTCTTTGGCTAGACTATATGTTTTTCAAGCCATCAGACTATTTTATTTTCATTGTTTTTCTAGCTCTGAGATTGGTGCCTAACATATCAGAGGTTTCAGTATATGTATACTAAAATAAGTTATTAAAGACTGAATTCAACTTTTTATTCTCCTCAATGGGAATCAATGCAATTGACTCCTTTTTGTTTGATTTTTCTCCTTCCCATTTTTAGAGATCACTTATCCATTAAATGTAAAACTTGCAATAAGCGTAGTGTTTAGTTTGAGTCAGTAAAAGTGTTGACCAACAAATTTGCAACTCCAAATGTAAGGATCATCATAACAAAACATATATTATTGGCAAAAAAAAGAGTAATCTGAGGTTTTCCATTTCAGGATCTCCTGCATTCAAACTACCTATCTAGGAATTTATAATACAGAAAAACGAAAACAAAAACAAAAAAACCAAACACCTTGTGTATTGTTCTCTATATGAAGGATTTTTTTTTTACAGGTCTGAATTTGCTTATGCTGTTTTCTCTGTTTAGAACATTCTTCCCACTCTCATTCTTTTAAAGAGCCACTCTTTAAGAACCAGCTTTACATCAAAATCTTCTGCACAGCAAAAGAAACAGTCAAGAAAACCAAAAGACAACCAACAGAATGGGAGAAGATATTTGCAAATGACATACCAGATAAAGGGCTAGTATAAAAAAATCAATAAAGAACTTATCAAACTCAATGCCCAAAGAACAAAGAATCCAATCAAGAAATGGGAAGAAGACATGAAAAGACATTTCTGCAAAGAAGACATCCAAATGGCCAACAGACACATGAAAAAGTGTTCAATATTACTCGGCATCAGGGAAATACAAGTCAAAACCACAGCAAGATACCACCTCACACCAGTCAGAATGGCTAAAATTAACCAGTTAGGAAATGACAGGTGTTGGCGAGGATGTGGAGAAAGGGGAACCCTCCTACACTATTGGTGGGAATGCAAGCTGGTGCAGCCACTCTGGAAAACAGTGTGAAGGTTCCTGAAAAAGTTGAAAATAGAGCTACCCTATGACCCAGCAATTGTACTACTGGGTATTTATCCTAAAGATACAAATGTAGTGACCCTTAGGGCCACATGCACCCAAATGTTCATAGCAGCAATGTCCACAATAGGCAAACTAAGGAAAGAACCTAGATGTCCATCAACAGATAAATGGATAAAGAATATGTGGCATATATATGCAATGGGATACTATGCAGCCATCAAAAGGAATGAAATCTTGCCATTTATAACAACGTGGATGGAACTAGAGGTATTATGCTGAGCGAAATAAATCAATCAGAGAAAGACAATTATCGTATGATCTCCCTGATATGAGGAAGCTGAGAGGCAGGGCAGGGGTTCATGCAGAGAAGGGGGGAAAAATGAAACAAGATGGGACTGGGGAGGGAGAAAAACCATAGGAGACTCTTAATCTCATGAAACAAACTGAGGGGTAGAGGAGGAAGGATAGGTGGCTGGGTGATGGACATTGGGGAGGGTATATGCTATGGTGAGTGCTGTGAATTGTATAAGCCTCATAATTCACAGACCTGTACCCCTGGGGCAAATAATACATTATATGTTAAAAAAAAAAAAAAGAACCAGTTTTACTATTGCCTCCCCCATGAACAATTGCCCATGCCTCCTGACAGGGTTAGAGTAAGTATCCACAGAAACCTGTTTTTGTCTTTATCTGAGCACATTCCACATTAAATTGAAATTATCTTTTTACCATCTATTTTTCCCAATTGAGTGTAAACTCTTCAAAGAAAGGATTCATGCTTTACTGATTTATTTTATTCCAGTGTTCCTGACACACAGTAGGTACTCAGTAAATGTTTATTAACTTTATTGAAATTTGCTGCTTAATATATTTTATATATCACGTGTATTTTCAGGGCTGACACTAGGCAGAATATGATGTTTGTCTCTGGTATTCTTTTGCTGTAATCTCCTTTCCTAACTTTCAGCGTATAGTCCATTGTCTTCATGCCTTTCCAGCAGGCTTCATTCATTGAAAGAACTGAGAGAATGTATCTTACAGTAGTTAACACTAAGTTGTTCATGAGGAATATAATAAAAGAATGAATTTTGTCATTTTAGGAACCAAGATGCCTGAATAGGAGAAATCTATCTGGTAGGCATGAGACTTTCTAGTTCTGGTTAAATTATGTTAAGAAAGCCACTACCTCTGGTTGATTTTTGCTGCTACCTTTAAGGAACTTTGGAGCTTCAGAAATCAATTCACTGTGAGTTCTTCCCACATGACCAAACTTCTCATATGACTAAATACAATTTGGGGAAATTCTGGCTAAAAATAATCAAAAGTTCCTTCTAATTGAGCTAACTAAAATTTTCCTGGTGTGTCTAACAGGAATTTGACATTTTGATTTCTTTGTCTGTTCAATGTTTACTCTTTAGGATACTGGTTAATTACCACACAGATTTCTGCCCCAGCTCTGTAAACTAAACTCCCAGCATAGTAATTGGATTTGTGCA